>CAXKVW010001010.1:0-165443 GCA_964058825.1 Carex arenaria
CCACTACTTCATTTGAGGAATGTTGACGCGGGAACCATTGGGGACTGAAAAAGGGAGTGATCATATCAAGTGACGCACACAAGTATTAATATCTTATTTTGTAAGTATCAATTTCTTATCTTGCAAGTATTTATATTTATAAAGATTGATGCTGAATAAGTGTGGGGACTGAAAAAGGAGAGACTAAGTAATTAGTGGGGACCATAACACATCATGCCTTTAATGTACAGTGCGGGTACTGTAGCACGGAGATGAAAATAATTATTCTTAATTAAAATCCTATTGATAAATTTGTTAAATTATTTGATGGATGACAAAATATCTTTTAAAAATGAAGAACATATCTACAATTATAACAAATTTAATAATATTTTCAATATATCAATATCTACATAAAAAATTAGATCCACGCTAGAATTATCCCTAATAGTATTATATTGTATTTAAGTTTCTAGATTGGAGTGAAATACCCGGCTTAAACCCTGCACAATATAATAATTAAATTAACGTTTATTAATTTTATAGTATTACTGCAACAATAGGCCCTACCTCACAAGCTGCGCATTAAATGGACACCATGTGTTAAACACATAATTACAAATGAAAAAAAATAATTTGACAAAGTCCTTTGACTACCAAACAAGCAACAAGGTACCTGTTTTCAAACTGAAGTATCTCTATCTATTGTACATGCAAGAAAACAACCACTATCAATTATTGAATTGAATTTCTCAAAAAAATAAAAAAAAGTACTAATTGAACGAGTGGTTTGTCAAATTCTTGACATGAATAAAGTATGGGATTGAAACTAGCTAGTATTAAGACATTTTAAATACTGGTTTTTAAACCACAATAATGCATTAAAAATTAATTGAGTAGAACTAAGGTGTTCTTAAGTTTATTTATCAAGTCTCTTTGTGAACTTAACTCTAAAACTTATCGAATTAGCTTTAAACGACGAATCTGAACTGTTGAATTCCATCTACCTTACGAGTGATGCGCCTACATGTGAAAATTTTAAAATTTAAAATTAATTTTGAATAGAGTCATGTGGTAAAAAGACATTCTGAAAAAAATGAATGCATTAAAATTAATTTATAAACGTTCTAATTTTGACCACATCACTCGTTAGGTAAATGAATTTTAACGGTTTGAATTCGTCACTCGAAGTCAATTTGATAAATTTTAGAGTTGAGTTCACAAAGAGACTTGATCAACTTAAGAACATCCTAGTTCTATTTAAATTAATTTATTGCAGCAAAATCTTATAGCATTGAAACTAGTGCGATTGTAGTAATCAAACAACAAGAACAATGAGGAAACAAATATGATTATTAATGCCTTAATGGCATCAAATATCTATTAAATTGAGATTATCATTAATATTAATGCCATTATAAATTAACTAAAAGTAATAATTACATATATCTTGCGATAAATATCATTATGGTAGTGAAACACACGTGAATATTTATTTAATCTTTTTTTTTCCGGTAATAATAGTTTGACTAATTTGTTATAGATTAAAAAAATTAATGATAAAAATTACAAACGAGTGACCCTTTAAAGATCAAATCAACATTTTGAAAACTTTAAAGATTATGATTTATTGATAAATGACAAGTAATATTTTAAAAAATAATGGCTCAAATAATAAATAAATGGTACTTTAAAACTATTTGTGCAATTTTCTCTACAAAAGAAATATATTTATGTGAAGTGGCGAACTGTATGCTGCCTCCTTGTGTTTGAATTCGTATCCAGTGTAGTACCGCAAAAGGGAATCTTTTAGAATGATTCTCTTTTTAGTGGATCTGGACCGTTCTTTTAACTTCGCATGAATCTTAAAGTCCAATAATACTGTCCCCTATTTTCCCCCGAATCTCAAACTGGCTGAGATTTAATCTCAAGCCGTAAAGTGATGCGCATCCTCTATAGTAATAGAGAGGATACGGATCCCTTGTGCTCTCTCTGTATGTTACCATTTGGAAAACAATATTTTGAAAAAAATAGTGCTGGCACCCTTTGGAAACCTCAAATTTCATTAATTATTACCTTGCATATATAGTATATGATGGTATGATATTAATGATATGTACAGTACGTAAAGTTATACCTACATTGAACTTACTATAAATAATCACGCATCCATTATATGTACAGTGCGTAATTAAAGTATATTAATGATATTAATGTTGCAAAAGAATGATGTCCACCATGCATACATATAACAATAAATAACAATTAAATACTGATCTAGCAAATTAAAGTCTATACTTCATGTAGGAAGGGTTGATTGCTTACTTAGTTAACAATTTTTTACTTTGGCAATCTTAAAAACTAAATTTTAAATTGAAATAATCAGAGACGGAGTCAGACTTTCAATTTATGAGGTCAAACTTAAATAGAGGTCAATTATATAAAATTTTCATACTACGTATGGAAGTCAATTTTACAGTTTCTACAACATTTTACATATGAGGGTTAATTTCCATACTACTCTAGATGTATATTTTATATATGATATATATTAAGTTAGTTAAAATTTCAACGGTCCGAAATTGATAGTGCTTGATATAGCCAAAAAACATCACTATACTTTTTTTTTTCAGTTTTCATTTAATTTTTTTAAATCATTTTTAAGTTTATTAAAATAACTATTCTCAAGTTTTTTCCCTCCACTTTATATATTCACTTTTTTTTGTTTCGTTCTACTTAATGCCAATTTATTTTATTTGGAAATTTTCCAGGTTGCAAATCAAACAAAGTCATAAAAAAGAGACTATAATAATATCTTAGCCTCCGTCACCGAATTTTTTTCTGATATGCTCAGAAAAATAAAAAATTTCAAAGTTGCCCTCGATTTTTTATTTTTAAAAATAATTCTGGTTGTCGGAGCATTTAGCAAAAAAAAAAAGAGGGCAACATTGAAAATTTGTATTTTCTTTAGGCTAATAAAAAAAAATCGGCCTCCGTCTTTCATTTTCATCCTCCAAGCTTTTTGTTATTCATAGTAAAAATTGTGGTATTATGTCTAGAGTGGAAAAAATGGCACGGCAGAGCCGGTTCTGTCACAGAATGGTACGGTTACAGCTTGTACGGAACGGCACGGCACGTGTGACTTTTCCGTGCCATGACTCGTGTGTCGCGTGCTGTGACCATCTTTTGAAAATTTGACACGGCACAGCATGTCACACGAAAGAACCGGTTACGGCACGGCACGGCAAGTGGTTATGCGAGTCACGTGTAATTATGACCATTAAGTCTTGATCAAATAGTGAATCTTGAATAAACTAACCTAAATTATGAAAAAATAGTTAAATTTAAGAAACGTGATCAGTTACGTTTGGACACGACACGCGAATAGTCACGGTGTGACTCATATACTGTGACCACCTCTCCACATTTTAGTCATCGCACGTGTAACTGTTCACTTGGTCACGGCACAGTATGGCACGGCACATTTTTATGCCGCCTAAAATGGAAAGAGAAAGCTGTGCACATGTGTCTATAGCTACCTGCACACATCAGACCTAGCATCTCTGCACACGTGCCTCGCTCCACACGCCTTGCTTCACATGCATGCCTCCGCATACAGATTGACAATTGTCGGTGTTAAAATGTATCAATACCTAAAAAAAAAAAAAGTTGTAATAATGATTGGCGGATCTATGATCTATGTTGAAGAATAGGATCAAGTGACACTATTTATTTTAAAAAAAAATTATACTTGTATAAAATGTTATTATGGTTTTGTAAATTAAATTGATCAAGCATGAAATTTTATATAATTAATCATTATTAATATTTGACCTTTATTGCTTGAAAGTTTGACTGTGTTTCTGATAATAAGGATTTGAAAGATTTATATATAAGGTGTGTAATCATTTTCAGATTTATTATAAGAAACACCACATGAAATCTTATATTACTCTCTGAACTTTACTAAAACAGAAAGGTGAATAATAATAAAAATATATTCGTTCATCAAATTCAGAAAATCTCGAAATATAACATAAACGTTGTTATTCACATCATTAATTTTTATGCTAAGATAAATGAGATCGATGAGCATATGCATATTATTTTATAATTTTTTCTTTATATAATATATGCTATAGGTTTTTACATTAATTTCTTGAAGTACTATGTATAAAACAAATCGGTAATTCTATTAATATTTATTTAGACGCAACTTATTGAATGTTCCCTGCTCCCCAAATATTTAAAATCTTGCTTGAACTGATTATTAGGGGTGAAAACGGTATTAAAAATATCCGATCCATATTCGAAAATTCAGATGTAGATATTCGATATCCGAATATCCGTGTAAATAAGGATACTGATATGGTTTTATGTTTCAATTCTCTGTATCTAAATAGTAGATACATACTATATATTTTAATATATATTATGAAAAAATTATGTTATTCACTATTATAATTAGATAAATATTATGAATTTTAATATTTTTTTATTTTATTTTAATAAATATCCGATCTGATCCAGTCTCGTATCCATATCCATCTGATATGTCTGATATCCGTTCCATATCCGTATCTTAAAAAAAAAAATATGAATACGATTTTACTACTTTCCGCTCCTTCACCCCTTCTTTATACTCATGCTATACTAAATACAATATTTTTCAGAGGTATATATACAAAGGTACCCCTATTTGAATAGTGGACCAACCAACGCTCTCCAAAGATCCAATTCCTACAAAGCTATTCATCTCCCTCTGCCTTTCTCTGTCTCCTTCTCCTTCTCTCTCTCTCTCGCTCTTTCTCAACATGGTAAAGAGCTTTGCATTCACTTCTTTCTTCAGTAAGACAACCAAAGAAAACAATGAACCTTGGCCTTCATGCAAAAACCAAAGTAATGACTATGAACAAAACCTAATCTTCAATAAAATAACCGAAGAGCACGATGCAACATTCGATTTATCGAAAGACGTAGTCGGCTTGACTGAGTCAGACCGATTGTTCTTCGAGCCGGGATATGGTACCAAATCGATAATGGAGGCGGCAGGGGTAAAAGTGGCACAAAAGAATGTACATAGTACAGTGACTGGTTCTTTCAAAGGAGGTGTAGCAATGGCCATGGAATCAAAAGACCCATACAGAGATTTTAGAGAATCAATGGAGCAGATGGTAAGGGTTCATGGAGTGAAGGATTGGGATTGGTTACAAGAGATGCTTGGTTGGTACCTAAGAGCCAATGGGAAGAGGACACATGGCATTATTCTTGGAGCATTTGTGGATTTGCTAATGAGCCTGGCTAAATCTCATAATTCTAGTAATTTATCTAACCATATTTCTTCTTGTTCTTCTTGCTCATGCTTTTCTTTTGAAATTGAGGAGGGAATTGAAAGGAGATGAGCACATATTACTTTATGATTTTTTTCTTTATTATTTGTTTCACAGAGTATGTTTTTGTATGATAATAGAGTGATGATTAATTTGTAGATTAATGTAAGTGTACATATATGAGTGATAAAATAAAATTATATCAATATTGTAGAAATATATCATACATATCTTGTTCAATTTGTTTTTTTTTTTTACACAAAGGTATACTTTACGGATTCAGCACTTTACTGATAACAACATAAGCTTAATATATGTAAAAAACAAGAGAAGATCAATTATATATTTGCTGAGAGATGCCTAGTTTATCATTATTAGAATTAATGAAGTATGCTAATTAAGTAGGCATAGGAGGTTAATTTCTTGTTGCTTTTATATTTTTTTTTCCATGTACTTGGTAAATATTGAGACGCATATCGATCCGGCCAATTGGACTAATCAGGTCTCGAATGACGTTCTACCATACATAATTAATTTGATCTTTTTAATGCTTGAGCTTCAATTTATAACTAACCAACATACATGCTTTTTTGGTAGATATAATCCATTATTACTCCATGGAACTTTCTGTATTTTTTTTAAGTGTTGGAAATTAGAGTAGCTAGACGTACACTATGATGAGATATATGCTTGGATATCTTTAGAGGAATTGGATTAATATCGAAATAACTAGGATCAAATCTAGACACAGAACATACATTCCAGTGCAATTTCATAGACCCATTATAATGCACACGTTTGATTACGTTATGACATATACAATTCGAGAGAGTTGTGTTGCGGGTTCCGTTATAACACATCCAGTAGTTCTATTATAACCAAACCAGAAAAACTGTGTTTTCCACAGAATTGTGTTACCAGTACTCGATTACAAGGCATACGGTTCCGTTACACATTTAAACAGGTCGAAAAAACTGTGTTTTCTTGAGGGTTGCGTTGTAATGCAACATGGCCGAGAGGTGTAGTTTCGCCTGATTTGCTTCGTATTTGATATCAGACTCAGAGTTTTCTTTCTCACCCCATACCTATCAGAAACAGTTTAATTAGGACACCCTTAAGATAGTCTAGAGAGAGAAACGAGAGAGGATTCCTTCTCGATTGGAATCGCACGATTAAGGAGACCAATTTGTTGCTGTTTAAACTTGGCTCCTCCTCCTTTTACAATACTGTTTAATTCATGACTAATTAGTTAAAATAAGATGGATAAATGCAAAGAGTTTTCGTTGACAGAGATTATTTATTGATTGTAAATAAAGTTTTACAAAGAATACTTAGAAATGAAGTATATATATTAGCTTATATATAACCCACAACAGCTCTTGAAATCAAACTCCTCAAAATTTGAGAGACTAACTAGATCATTGGTAGAAGCAAATTGACATCTGAAGAAATGATTACATCTTTCTTGCTATAAAAATATAGCTAGCATTACAGAGATTGTTAAGGGGAGCAATTATATATATAAACAGATTTTTGGTTGAACATATAAGTTTCTAAGAACAATACATATGTTTGTGAGATAGACATATATGGATCAATTGACAAAAATATAGGGGGCCATGATCATGTGCAATTAATTAATACCTTTGTAGTATCCAAAATATCTTGTTTGACTGTATTCATATGCCAACAGAAGTGTGAGTTTGAAAAATTCAGAAATCAAATTAGAGACATGAAATGAAATATTTAACCTATTTTTTGTAATAAGTATATTTCCATAACAAATTAGAGATATAAAATGAAATATCTACCTTAATTTTTTGTAATAAAGATGTCCATACAATATGAAATGAAACATGTACCTTATTATTTTTTTGTAATGAGGATTTGCATAATCCAACATTTATATTTTCTACATATTTTTACAAAAATTGAACATGTATATTTGTGTGAAGAGCATACTTCATAACCATTTGTACTAAACTTATAATTCAAATATACAACTAATGTCAAAAAATAGAAATAAACTTGGGGCTAAATTAAAAATGACTAGAAGTAGGGAAACAAAAATTTTAAAGGTACAACATCTCTTAACCTTTCCCACGAGGAGTCAGACCCTGCCTTCTTTGTGTGGTACCAATTTAATATTTGTTTCTGACAATGTTGCTTCTCTCAATTTTATAATACTGCCGCTTCCCTCCAGTACTTTTTAAATATGGGTAGTATACAAAAAAAAAAAGGAACATTTAATTAGTTGAAAACCAATCATTGTTAACAAAATGTAATACTCTGTGTCGGACAGCAGGCTTAGAACCCGAATGAGAAATAATTTATAGATATAAAATAGTTGGGTGGATTGACCTTCAAACTCTTTTAAAAAATGATAATTAGGTGAAAATCAGTCATTGTTAACAAAAGGTAATACTCTATGTTGGATAGCAGGTTTAGAACCCGAATGAGGAATAATTTATAGATATAAAATAGTTGGGTGGATTGACCTTCAAACTGTTTTAAAAAATGAGAGATACTTTTAGTTTTAATTAGACTTATTGTTTTATATAGTAAATACCTAAAAAAATTGTGTCATTCTTTATACTCAGAAAATTTCTTTATTTCAATGTAATTTTGTTATTTGAGAGTATAGAAATGTATGTGTATGTTTATGTATTGGACAATGATATAATTTTCAACATATTTGGTTCATCTTTGTATTTATGTTAGTTCGAAAATAAGTTGCTGAGTGGTCTGTGCAAGTTCATTAAGTCAACTCTCTTCTCAAATTATAGCAAACTGTAAAGATCACATTTTTTTTTGTTAGGAAGTACTAATTTTATTATCTTAGACATTATGATTTAAATAACTCTCAAAATTATTGACATATTCATGATCCACAACATTTTTTACGCTTTTTTTGTAAATATATTGTGTATAATAAATGTACCTATAAATAAGTTAACAATTCAAGAATAAAAATTTCATACAGATACTTAATATATACGTGATATAGTTAGTTTTCTAGTAACTATGCACCCTCTCTATGTTTGGTTGTGACATAAAGAGTGAAATAAGATGTTTAGTCATCGTTATTTCACCAAAAAAGCATTGATTGAGCTAGACTAAGATGGCATAAGCTGATTTTTAAGCCGGCCTAAATTAAACCACTTCACATGGTGGTTTAATTTTATTGCACGTCATGGCCTAACTCGAGTGATATTATTAGCATATAATTAGTACATTATTATTGTATAATTATATAATTAATATCTTATATCATTAATTTATTAAATAATTATTATATTATATAATTAGTATCTTTTTATTAATCATTAATTATTTATATATAAATATATAATTAATATCATATATTGTTAATATATTAAATAATTATTATAAGAGGATGGTTCCAATGTCTCATCATATCTCATATTCTATATCTTCATTTTCATGGTCCAAATTGTCGATCTGAACCGCTCAATATGATATCCATACAAATATATGCTTGGGGATGTAACTTTGTAATTTTTGAATTTTTTTTACTATTTTTTAAGATGGGTAGAAAATATTTTTTTTTGAACGGTCCAGAAACAATGATTTTGTACTTATCTTACAAAATAGTAAACAATTTGCAAAGATTATAAAATTTCATCCTAGGCATATTTTATTATGAATATCATGTTGAGTGGTTTGGATCAACAGTTTGGACTTTAGAAACAAAGATATAAAATATGAGGTATGAAAAACATGAGGTATTGGAACCCTCCTCTTATTATAATAATATTATAATATATTATAGTTATTATTAAAATATTAATATTATATAATTAGTATCTTAATATTAATAATTAACCAACTTAGGCTTTCAAAACTTTAGTCATTCACCAATTCTAACCAAATAGAGAATACCTTAAGTCATAATCTAACTTTAAACCTCAACCAAACATGAATAATTTAGATTGGCCTAATTAAGTTAGAATAATTAATTTAGGTCTCTTTAATTTTAATCCACAACCAAACACCACCTAATGTATAAATTTCATCTGATCATAAAACACATTAAAAGTAGATAAATTTATATTTCCAGTTCTCCTCTGAAATGGAGAGGAGCAAATGGTTTGTATCAGAAACTGTGACCTAACTGTGGTAGGCTGGAAGTTAAGAGAGGAGAGATAGTGGTCCAAAATGCTAAAACAGGCCGGATAGAAATAAATTGAGATTAAATGAGTGTGCACAAGCATCCAAATGGATCCTGCACACACAAATACACACAAATGTACAGTACCATGAAGCTACTACATCACCATCATTTCATTTATTATCAACAGTCACCTGCAACTGACATGTTTGTTGCATGCAATTTCTTAAAAAAATATATATTCAGATTTTATTTTGAGAAAAAAAATATGTTTTATCTTGTCTCTCCTTAATAGAAAAAATATATATGAATTCCCATGCTTGATATACTATATATAACAGTACAAGTGTTCAATCAACTTGGAAGTTGGAACTAACTATTAGTACACAATTGAAAGCTGGTATGAATATATGTCTACAAGTAAAATTCACATTACATTAATTATTATTTGAGTGCACTACAAGCTAAAAGAACGAAATAATTAATGATAATGTATAAAATATGGGTATATACACAATTTCGTCAACTCAGATTTCTTTTGTTTTACATTTTTTTTTGTACTTGGTTGATTTCACATATATTTTATTGACCAATCATGGGCTTGGAATCCTCTCATAACTTTATAAAAATAAAAAAACTAAAGAGAGACCTAATCCTATTATATGTTGTTGTTGGTGCAAGTGACATGCTACTAAATGTAACAGTGCATGTAATGTTGAATTCTGGTAGCCTGGCATGCATGGAATATATTTTTGTCTGGTGTTAGTATCATCACATGATTTGAAGAATAAATAATTATTTCAAGAGACAAAACGTATACATTGGATTGATAATTGTATAATTAGAAATTCAGAATTAAACTAACTTTAAAAAAAATCTCTTTTTTTTTTTTCTTTTTTTTTTTTTATTTCATTTTAGTATCCATACATGTAAAATGGGTTTGTTCAACGTTCTAGCAATTCTATAATTTATATACATTATATAAGGCCTTCAGTTGAAAATTGGGCCTGAAATATTATGTATATGTAGTAAATGCACATACAATGGGCTTGTTCTCAGTTCCAAAGAAAGGCATGTTTGATGCACCACAAAATGACGAAATGAAAGTTTTCAGACCTTTTCCCTACACTGCTGATCGTTCAATTTTCCAGAAACTACAATTTGAGAAAAAGAGCAAAACTGAAATTTGAGCTTCAAACTATTTGAGTTTAGCATTTTTAGTTCTAAGAAATTTCTTAAAATTCCATATTTAATTTTTGAGAAACACTTGTTTTTTCGGGTGAAATTGTTGATTTTATCACATTTTTTGTTATAGGAGATTGAAACGTTTAACTATTTATGCAAGAAACTATGTTATTAGCTGACAATCTGAGCATTAGATGCAATTCAAGTGCAATGAACTCCAGTGTAATTTCAATCACATAACGATCGATCAACCCTTGTTACTGTTTAATAGACAATAATTCTATAGAGAGTGGATGCAGGGTATATATGTAAGGAGAGACAATGGGCTTGTTCTCAGTTCCAAAGAAAGACATTTGATTAGGGGTGAAAATGGAGTGGATATGGAGCAGATAGTGGTAAAACTATATCCATATCTTTTTTTTTTTTAATTTTCCGTATACGTATACGGAACGGATATCACATATATCATATGGATATGGAATACAAAACATATTAAAATAATATAAAAACATATTAAAAAATATTAAAGTTCATAATATTTATCTAATTATAATGGTGAATAACATAAATTTTTCATAATATATATTGAAATATATGATATATATCTACTTTTCGAATACAGATAATTGAAACATAAAACCATATCAGTATCCTTATCCACACAGATATTCGGCTATCGGATATCCACATCTAAATTTTCAAATACGGATCGGATATCATCCATACTGTTTTCACCCCTACGTTTGATGCACCACAAAATGAAAAAGTTAAAGTTTTCAGACATTTTCCATTTATTTTCCTACACTGCTGATTGTTTCAATTTTCAGAAACTGTGCAATTTGAGGTTAATATTCCCTTCAAACTCTTGAGTTTAGCATTTTTAGTTCTAAGAATTTTTTAAAATTTTTTCCAGACCTAATTTTGAGAAGAACTAGTTTTTTTAAGTGAAATTGCTGATTTTATTAAATTTTTGTTATAGGAGATTGTAACATTTACCTATTTATGCAAGATATTCTGTTCTCAGCTGACAATTTTCCATTGTTTCTGTAGTTTAATTTGAGCATTATATACATATTTTGGTTATATTTCTCTATTGTGTTTATATATGTACATCAGCAAAATGTTTCATTCATTTCAGAATCAATAATACAATCCATATGATTGTCGCTAAAACCCATCCAACCAACACAGAGAAAATGTATCAGAGTAATATTTTCAGTATTGTTATGAGCTTCTGTTTTGAGATTCGTTCTAAATTAAAAATGACAAGTCAAATCTCATTCTACTCACTCAGGTTTGCACGGGATCTGAATTCACATAAAGGGTGGAATGTTTGTCTAAAGGATTCAAACAGAGCTTTACTCAAAATCAGGCCTAAACTGTCCTTGTCGTCAAAATTGACATGGACAATTTATATTGGCAATACCGTTTATGTTTGAATCTCCAAAAATAACTACTATTCAGAATAACTAAGGAATCCAAACAAAGAACATGATACTCAAAATAGTTGCTATTCTCACTAATCCACGATTCCTTGTATCGGATGGAATAACAACTATTCTCAGGTGTGAAAAGAGAAAAAATGCTTCTTTCTCATATTTCCTCTTAATTAGCACCACATTATACTATTCTTCTTTATAATTATTCACTATTTCAAATGTATAATTCAAATAATATTTTTACTAATCCAAATAGCATCAGCTGATAGAGTTAAGGTACAGTCGAGATAATACTATAATGCCAGGAGAGTAGAACTTTCGTCGCTTACATGCAATAGTTTAATTTAAGCCTACACTCTAAGCTCCTCTGGTTTCTACAACACATTTATGATTATTGCTAATTAAACAAAGAAACCCCGAAAGGTGCACAAAATTGAACGAAAATGATAAGATTAAACACCATATGTCAATGGTTACAGGTGTCATTAATTAATACACAACTAGAAAAATTAGCACAAGTTAATAAGCAGAACCCTACGTTAGCATACCGTACTAACATATATCACATAATAAACCCTGAAAATATCAGAATTACAAAAGCAAATGATCACCATGATTCTAGGTTAGCATGCATATCTAGGGATCGGTGTTGACAATACCATTGTAAAGCAGAGAGATCGGTTATTGACCGGAAGCAACTTTCAATGGCGTGCCCTCTAACATACTTAACTGCCTCCTCAGCTTCACTATGTGTGCTTGCACCTGGAAAAGATAGAAAAATAACCAATCAATTATAAATACAATAGGTTGAAGAAATTACACCAAATTGGGCTAATATGTTGTGTCATTTTCAAAGTTCAAACAGTTAATCCAAACCGCTCAACAATGATATCCATATAAAAATGTGATTGGAGACCAAATTTTACTTTCTTTAGAATTTCTTTTACTATTTCTTTAGATAGATACAAAATCATCCAAAAAACTGTGATTTTCTACCTATTTAAAAAAAAAATAGTAAAATTTTTCCAAAAATGTCAAATTTGGTCTCCAAGCACATTTTAATCTGAAGGTCATATTGAGCGGTTTGAGTGGTTCAGATCGCCTATTGTTTGAACTTGAAAATGGAGATAAGGATGTAAAGCACAAAAGGGCCCACACCTTATAAAGCAAGTTAGCCCAACTAAAATTACACCTCTGTAATGTAGCAGAAATGAATGATCAATTACGAATTCTTAAACAATATGCAAAATAAAGCGAATACAACATACATCTAAGAACCAAAGTTTTAAATTAATCTTTATGATGTGTATTAGAAAAGAAGGCCCCAAATCATTCTCACCTGTTGACGAGCTGCTGCTAGCTTGAGCAACTCATCGGCCTCAGAAAAATTCATGTACCATTGACTCAAAGGATTCTCCTTGGTATCACCTCGCCGCCTTTCACTTGAATGCTCAATGGGCCCTGCAAGAATTATAGCAGATTCAAACTTCTATTGTATGATAATCGTTGAAAAAAAAAATACCAATTGTATTTCCACTGAATATTGCTAGCTTTATAGGTATAAATAATCAAAATATCTTTAAACCAGGGCAGATTCATATTAGAAAAATTCTAAATGTCAAATTTTAAAACTTTATAATATTTCTTTAAGAGTGAGGCTATGGTAATATGCATATTACAGATCGATCCGTGCTATGGATCCATATATTCATTTTCAAGGTTTAAATGTAAAATTTTGTTTGCAAGTACATTTTCATGTGGAGATCATGTTGAATGGTTAGGATCTGTTTGGAGTTCAAAAACAAAGATATGAGTTTATAGCGCAGACCACTATGTAATATGCATATTACCATAGCCTAACTCTTTCTTTAATATTGAAAAAAAAAAAAAAAAATTGTCAAATTTTCTTTACTTACAAATCAACTACAAATTAACATATCATGACCAGTTTCTCTATGAAATGTACTGATGAAAACAAACGAACCCTATTATAGCAGAGTAGAATTTTACATACCGGGAGGGGGCAAATTGAAAGAAGGCGGCAACCTAGGCACAATTGCAGCAGGATGGTTTTGAACTCGGACAAAGAACGCTTCAGTAGGCTCGGGAAATACGATCTCATCATATACTTCAACTACCACCGGTTTCTTTATTGACTGAGGCGATTCGTCTTCAGGGTATAACTTCAATTGGTGGTATCTATGAAACCATGCCATTTGTAATTCTTTACCTTTATTTTCTTGGTTTCATTTCTTAGTAGGGTTTGTGTGCAAATTTTCATCTATTATTCATGTTGCATGTTTTATCACTGGATTTTCAGGTACTATACAATACCGCATACTTCTTTAATTTCAGCTTATAGTACAAAATTAAAACAATAATTTTTTATTAATAGAGATTTTTATTAAATAATAAAGGGAAAGAAGAAAGAGTGCTGGAGTTTTTCGATGGCATAGATGCATCCGAAAAAAAAAATTCAGATTCAAACTTTGGATCCGAAATTCCATCTATGAAAAAAAATTCAGATCCAATGTGTTTTCCGTTTCAGAAATCATTCCAGCCACTCTTTTTGTTTAGAAAAAAAAAACAGCCACTGTTCCAAAAAAAATTCCAGCACTATTTCTGTTTCGAAAAAAAACCTAGTCACTCTTTCAGAAAAAAAAATCAGTTCCAAAGTTTGGATCTGAATTTTTTTTTCCAGATCCATCTATTTCATCGAAAAACCCCAACAGTCTTTATGTTTCCCTTATTATATAACACTAATTTCTATAAATAAAAAATACTCAATTGAAGCACTATAATAACAATTTCTGTTACCAACATTAATCAATACAGTACACAAGCAATCATTAATTTAACAAAAAAGGGCTATATGCTTCAACTATAGTATTAATTTTAAAGTAAGAACTTACAGATCTATCCTCTTGTCACAAACGTCACTGTGAAAGTAAAGAGAAATTGCAATTTCAAACTCTCCCCACCCAGATTCTGACACCTCATAAGGCGGCGATTCAATAATTCTTGTCGGATTGTTGAAACTGGGATGAAGTTGAAATACGACCCGTTTAAGAATTACACTTAGATCCTCATTGGTTGCTCCTCTAACATACACCGTCCATCTGTGCGAGTTGTACCTAAATCAGAGAAGTAATATGCTCAGAAATAATAACCATCAAGGATTTCAGGGCTGCACCATAAAGGCCAACTTAGAGTGAGGCTATGGTACTATGCATAGCGCATAATGATCCGTACTATGGATCAATAGATCCATTTTCAGACTCCAAACAATCGACCTGAACAGTTCAACATGATCTCCATTATATTTTTTAGAATATTTTACTATTTTTTAGATAGGTAGAAAATCACTTGATCTAAAAATTCTAGACCATTCAAAAGTAGTGATTTTCTACCTTTCTAAAAAAATAGTAAAAAAATTATAAAAAATGTAAAACTGAGTGTGCAAGTACATTTTATATGGAGATTGCGTTGAGCAGTTCAGATCGACTATTTGAGCTTCAAAAACAAAAATATTGATCCATAGTACGGACCAATCTGTGCTATGCATAGTACCCTAGCCTCACTCGGCCAACTCAACTACCTAATGTTACTGATTAACACAGTTAAAAAAATAAAGTTTCAGCACATATTTTTCTTTATTTGCTGTTTTTATATTTTGTTCGGTTTACTTGCTTGAATTTGCATCCCATAAGATACCTCAAATTTTGAGTTGATCCATACAAAACCTCTGTTCAGCATGAATTTAAAGCAACCATTTTATATTAATGTTGCCCGTGCATCTAAATAGGCAACAAAAAATACTTTTTGTCCCAGTTTTGACATCAACTGAAAAGTTGAGATAACTCGAGGATACGGACACCGCTTATTTGAGGTGACCTGATTAAATTAGACAAATGGACAGTATAGTTCTTTCCTATTTAATATATATTTTCAGACAAATCAATGTAATTGAGGTCCCTTTGGTACAAGTGCTGTCTGTTGTACTGATCCACATAAGAGTAAAATAGAGAATAATACCAGAATTTACTGGTAATTACCTTAAAACAAATTTCTATGTAAACAAGGGCAGTTACAACCAGTTAATGGAGGCAAAGAGGACTTACTCGCTCGCCTTTTTACCTAGCCAGAAAGCCAGGGTCCCGTGCACAATAGGAAAGCTTATCTCAACATCCTTGAGCCTCCTTGCCTGCTTAAACAATTCAATTCAACCTCAAAAACTAACTAACACAAAGAAGCAATCCCCACTATACAAAACAATTTCATACATATACTGACTTCAGTGTGTTTGTGAAAGAGAGATGAAATTGAGGTACTAATTTAAAGTAAATCGCACTTTTTGAGAGAGCGCAAGAGTGAGACACTTCAGAGTTTATCCCCTGTGAGAGCTCGTATGGCGGGGAGGAGGAAAGAGACAAAATGGTACCACTGGTACCAGTACTGACAGCTGGGTGATTTCCATTTTTAAATTGCTTTATTCAGTAGGGATATGATATATTTTGTGCGTACTGGTACCTGATAGGTGTACCGGCTTTACTGTTTTGTGGGGGTAGGATTCTGTGTTTTGTGATATCCATGCCAATGATACAAATGTGTAAAATGAGAAAAAAGGGTGTTTTTTTTTGTTTTAGTTAGATAAAGTTACTATACAAACATAGATAGTTGTAAGAACAAATGATAGTGATACAAAAATGGTATTTCCTTCAAAAAAATCGACCTTTTTATCGGAGTCTTCAGTGGGGCGAGCGGGCTTGGAGCGGAGAGACTTCTGGGCCGGAGTTAGGTCGGCAGGCTGATCGGCTGGCCTCTTCCCAGCAGTAGTTGCGCCTGAGGAAGCCGCCGCTTCAGACGTCGGAGGTGGTGACGCTGACTTACGAGGCATTGATCGGAGAAGATAACAGTTGGCGGGTAAGCGGAGCAGAGAGCAATCCGACCCGACTGTGACTGACAAAGAAGAAGACGATGAGATGACTGATTTAAAAGCATTCCCGGCCCAATTCTGTCAGGTTAGATCCGAAGCCCATCCAGATTACAACCAAATCTGATAACTCAATTACTGGCTTGGGTACCGCGTAACGGGTTGACTAGAAGATAGGCCCAATTTGTTGGTGCTGCAATTACATTATTTATATTTACCTTTATTTTCTTTTTGCGTTGCTCTGACTCTCTGGCATATCTATTCAGGGATAGCGCAGGGCCCAGTATTATTTGTGCTTCAAGATTCCTGTGGAACGTAATTGAACGGTCAGGATTTTTCATAAAAACACTCAAACTTTGAGATATCTCAGAGGATGAGAATTTTCATCAATCTAGATTCAGAGGATTTGGTTTTTGTCCATAGGGTCTTGGACGAGCTTAAAAGAAAAGAAGAAAATACCGTTTGATCTGCATTGAGAAACGTGCTGATGATTTAGAACGTAACAAATTTAAACGGCCTCGTGAATCAAAACCGTCAGAGCGAAAATTTGACAACGATCGAATGGCTTAAGCCCTACTTTAAAAATATATTTGTCCGAATCCCTTTGGGCGAAATCCAAACCTAAGAAAACGAATAATTTTTAAAATCCTTATAAACAATTAAACCCACCTCCCTTCTCTGCTCTCTCTGACTCCGTCTCTCCTCCTCTTGTCACACTTTGCGCACCGGCATCATAATCATAATGTCTCCTCTGTCTTTTATCCTGTGCCTCTTCCTTCTCCCCCTCTCCACCGCATTGTCTCCCCCTGCTCCGCTCCGCCTCTCTCTTCATCTCCATTACGCTCCCCTCCCCCTCAATTCACCTCCTTCCCACCCTCTCCACCTTCTCTCCATCTCCTCCCTTATCCGCGCTACTAACCTCAAGCAACCAAACCATCCCCATCCATCCGTTTCCCCTCTATTTCCCCACTCTTACGGTGGTTACTCTCTATCCCTCTCCCTCGGTTCCCCTCCTCACACCTTCTCTTTCCTCTTTGACACTGCCAGCCACCTCTCATGGCTCCCCTGCTCTCACTCCTTCCATTGCCTCCATTGCTCTCCCTCTCCTTCCCCTCCTCCTCTCTACCTCCCCAATTCCTCCCTCTCCTCCCGCCTTGTCGGATGCCGCAACCCGTCTTGCTATTTCATCCACCCGTCACATTCCTGCCCCGGTAACCCAACAAACAATGCTTCTTCTAATTCGACACTATGTCCCCCGTATCTCCTCATTTACGGATCGGGTTCCACTGGCGGGTTACTGATGCTTGAAAGGCTTCTCTTGCCAGATCGAGTATTGCGTAATTTCTTATTTGGTTGCTCACTGTTCTCTGATAGGCAGCCTCCTGCCGGGCTTGCAGGTTTTGGGCGGGGCTCGTCTTCTTTACCCACCCAACTCAGTATAACCAGTTTCGCATATTGCCTTGTATCTCGTAAATTTGACGATGATTCGTCAGTCAGCGGGTCCCTCTTCCTCGGAGGAAGTGCCGATAAAGATCTCCAATTCATCCCGTTTGTTCAAAATCCGACTAAATCGGTTCCTTTCTCGGTTTATTACTACCTTGCATTGCAAAAGATTACGGTTGGAGGGAAGAATGTAAAGTTACCAACAAAGGCATTGTATCCGGGGCCCACCGGGGATGGTGGTACGATAATAGATAGCGGTACCACCTTCACATACATGGAACCGACTTCATTTAAGTCGGTAGTGGAAATGCTTACTCAAGTCATCGGTAACCAGTACAACCGATCAGCCCATATAGAATCACGTACCGGGCTTAAACCATGCTTTATCCTCCCGGTAAAGAACTCACAAGTAGACTTACCGGAACTGGTTTTCCATTTCAAAGTTGGTACAATAATGAGGCTTCCCGTGGAGAACTATTTCGTGGTGGCGGATACCGGCGCCGTGTGTCTTGCTGTAGTTACTGACAGCCTGGCCAGCCGAGGTGCCGGTGGTGGGCCCAGCATTATAATTGGGAGCTTCCAACAGCAAAACTATTACATGGTGTATGATTTGGCAAGAAAGAGATTAGGCTTTAGGCAACAGAACTGTGTTCACCATTAGCAAGAGGTTTAACACTTACTAATGGTAACGGATATGTTTTGATTTTTTTTAGAAGTAATTGTTTTGAGTGTTAACATTTCTGCTCAGTCCTTGATTTTACTGAAATTTTAGTTTAGGTCCTTGACTGATGTATTTACATTGTAAGTGCAATTAAGAAAAAGACACTTTAATTTTGTTATCAGTATTGAAAATGTCTTTTTTTTTTTAACAGTATGAGATATGTCATTGTTGAAATTTGCATGTCAGAATTTGATTAAATTCAGGGATATTGCAATGTTCCATGAAATTTAAATGACCGTTTGAACCCTGCTTGACAAAATTTCGGTTGCGGTCTCCAATTTCGTATAATATGCATGTCCATTGCTTGTTAAGCCTTGTTTTATACCATGGAATCGTACTGGTTTAGAACCATCCAGTGTTTCTCGAACTGGAGAGGAGATTCGCCTAAAGATTTGAATGCTTTCGGTGCCAATTTTTTTGTAAAATTTCCAAAGAATAAAATAAAATCTATAACATCAAGTCAATAATATCTCCAAATATAGAACAAATATATATATATTTATGAAAAGAATATATTCATCTGCACGACTTAAATATAATTTTCCTTCAAAAAATTTATGTTTAGTATCATAAGTTTAATTTAATTTTTTTAAATGTTACATATATATATATATAAAAAAAGCAGCTTTCGGGACCCAATTGAATTCTCCTTTTCTGGGTGTTCTTTCTGGATACTCTACAGTCTACACTGCGATGTGGACCGTTGATCCCGACTTGAAAGATGAGTGATCGTTTTGTACTTGGCGTGTAGTTTTAACCATAAA
The DNA here is from genome assembly GCA_964058825.1 of Carex arenaria. Lineage (NCBI taxonomy): Eukaryota > Viridiplantae > Streptophyta > Magnoliopsida > Poales > Cyperaceae > Carex > Carex arenaria. Next base: position 19,927 of record CAXKVW010001010.1, read on the forward strand.
TTATGTATTCATTAAGAAGGCTTCTTGTGCTTTTGATTACTCGGGTACCTAAAAGTTTCTTTGATATGTAAAGTAAAGGGTAAAGATTTTAACAGAGCAGTTTTTTATTCATGCAGCACATGGACTGTAAAATCAAAACACTATGCATATGGTTCATGCGCTGCATGAAGCCAAAACTACTCTGCTAGAATCTTTACCCAAAGTAAAAGACTGCAAAAGATCAAAGGAATTATTCTTTAATATTTGAATCTCCTGTTTTAGGTTATGCATTTTTTTAAAGCATGTGTTTACAACTTTACATATATAACTGAATTCCTTTTGTATTGCCTGAATCTCAACAAAAAAAAAAAACTAAAACATTAAATAATCAAACAACCTGAAAAAATTTAGCATCATGAATTTGATAATAACATTAAAATAAAATGAAAAAATAATTGTACACACTGAAATTTATCTCCACTTTGAAGTCACAGACACCATTATATAAGCAGCCAATTATTAATCCGTTGTCATAATTGCAACTATATATTGTACAACGATTGCATATCCGTTGTGATGCTTGATTCACCAAAAAAAAAAAAAATCAGAGCATGCATGATCTCATGTGTCTGGCTTGAATCGGACGGTTCAAATTGCATCCAATATTTTGCTATGTAGATCCATACTATAGCAATTATAGCATGATCAAGTATAATTCTTATCTCCTTAGGTACCTGACCTCGGCAAGTTAGATCCAAATCGTCGTTACGTCTCTGCACGAATCTCAAAGCGGTCCCGTAAATCTAAGCATTACAGAATTCTTTACCAAACTCAATCAAGCAGCAGGAGCAGCAGAGAGAAGAGGTGCGCAATTCTTGAAGGAATTCATCGATTGTCGGAGGCGGTAACGATGCCATAGTACAGAAAGAAATTCAAGACAGAGAGCAAGAAGAAAAAACACCAAAGCAAGCACCAAAACTGATTCAAGTTTGAAAATATCAGAATTCATTTTCTGATGATGAGAAAGGAGAGGAGAGGAGGCTCAAGGAATTAATGGTGGAAGGAAGTAGATAAAATTAGGTGTGAATAAAAAATCAACTGATTTGGAATTTATAGTGGAACACTACAAGTCTATGTCATAATTATTGAGTTCTAGAATCCTATTGGCATTAGTTAAGAAATTCTTTCATAGATATTTAATATGGTTGCAATATCAATATTGGAATATGCGTTTAATAATATATACGCAATTCAATTGGTAAACCAGACTATAACAAACCGGCTTTTTTTTATCTGTAATATTTCTTTTAAAATAAATAAATTACATTTTTTTCATTGTTTTTTTTTTAATTTCATTTATAATAAAATGCTAACAATGCTAGTGTTTTTATCCTTAAATTTTTTAAAAAAAAATAATATTATTAGCCCTTTCATAATATAAAATTACAGAATACTTAAATATTCGGTTTTCTTAAAGGCTGCAAAAGTTAAAAGGAAAAATATTCTTTAACAATAATTTGAATATCTACTGTTATGTTTTCGCATTTGTTAATGATGGTGTTTAAAGCATGTGTTTATATAAGTACTGGAACAACTTTTTCCACTTTATAGTCCAAAACATCATTAAATTAATAACCAAATAACCTGAACATTTAACATCATGAATTTGATAAAAGCAATAAAATAAAGAAGAGGGTTCAAATGTCTTCATTTGTTGGATTTTCATTGTGCATCTATTTTTTAAGTGTTAATAATTTTAAACTAATTAAAAACTCAAATATTAAAATAAAACGGTTAGATTTGATATAGATCATTTTCTCCATGCATATATAAAAAAATTATGACATTTCGACTTAATTTGTTTTGATCGGTATCAGAAGCTTGCAAAAATACACTGATATGGATAAATTATGTACGTTAATTTTTTCAACTCATTGATTCATATAAAAACAAAACAAAACAAAAATTGTTTTCTATTTTGGCGAAACAAAAAAAAACAAAAAAACAAATACATGTATAAAAAAAAATATAGATCACATATAATGGTTCTATTTTGACATATAAGTTTAAAAAAAATAGTTACTAAAAAATTAAAAAATAAAAGCACTTGAACCATTCTCTAAAATTAAATGACAAATAAAACTGTACACACCAAATCCATCTCCTATTTGAAGTTACGACACCTCCAGTATAGAATAGCATGATCTAATGTGTTTGATTTGAATCGGACGGTTCAAATTGCATCCAATATTTTCCTATGAAGACCCATACAAAGCAACTATAGCATGATCAAGCATAATTCAGAATTTCGTATCTCCTCAGGTACCTGACCACGGCAAGTTAGATCCAAATCGTCGTTATGTCGTCTCAGCACAAATCTTAAAGCGGCCCTGTTAATCTAAACATGCCTGAATTCCTTACCCAATTCAGTTTTCGTTCCATGGAGGATATTGTTTCCATTAAAGAGTTCAATTCAGGAAAAAAAAAAAAAAAAACTAAGCAAACAAAACATCAAAAGCAAGAGAAATTAATTAACTAAATTCCAGTAATAAAACAACAAAATTAAGTTCAAATTGAAACATAAATTAACTAATACAATCCAAATTAACTAAATCTACAACCGAACATATTAAAAAAAGAAAACCTAATGTCCTTCACCCCCTCATCCTCCTCTTCCCTTGTGCACCCCTCTTGAATGTTCTTATTGGCGTACCATGTCACAATCTATCTTTTTTCAAAACTTTTTTGCCATTACCACAAATATTATTTGCTAGTCCTCTCAAAGCTTTCAAACGCTGCACATAATTTTTTTTTTTTAATTTTGGACTATAAACACTGCAAAACCAAAACTATATAAATAAAAAGTTTTTCGAGAACTTACATGTAAAACCATGTATCCAAAAAATTGCCTGAAATCGCCTTCTTCTTTTTCCTCCTCTTCCTACTCAGTTGGAATGATTTGAGAGTGGACAAGAGAGAGAGAACGTCCCTTATTTATAGAATTTCATATATGGTTGACCGTTCCTCAGTGGGACGGTTTGGTACAGACAGCAGACCACACTGAGGGGCGGTCAGGTATTGGAGGCAAATCGCCCCAACCAGGGTAGTTAGGTTATTTATAAAAATAATTTGGGAACAAGGGTATATTTGCTATTTTTTTAAGGTATGTAAAAAAAATTGAGAAGGAATTTGTAACCTCTGAGTTAAATCGAATTTTGAGTTAAGATATGGATCGTCCGATTTAAATTCTTACTAAAAGGTCTCTCGTAGTCATAGTGACATAATTTGTGTTTTATTCATGAATAAAACGGTTTTTAGGTGTTTTTGAACTGAACGACGAATTATTCATGAATAAAATGCGAATAAAACGTGAATGACAAATTATTCTCGAATAAAACGCGAAAAAACACATTTATTTTTGTTTATTTATTTATGTTTTTTAATTTAGGGGTTTTTTTTTGCTTTCTTGTCGGATTGAATCATTCCCGTATTATATCCGAATTATTTTCAAATTAGAATTTTTTTATCTTGGTGAATCGAACCTGAATAATTTATTTGTCACTATGCTTGTAGGAGGGGGATCGATTGGTTCGAATTTTGATCGTACAATTCGAGAATTAACTCAAACGGTACATTAATGCAGAGGAGACAGATTCTGTCCGTTGGGCATCCGACTCAAATCGGTTTGATGTTCGCTCGAAACCGTTCAATTTGTTTTGTGATTCGTGCAGACACTACAATATTCGTGTGTATTAAACACAACTTTTCAACCTTCTCCCCTTATAGTCCAAAACATCATTAAATTAATACCAAATTAATAACCTGAACTTTCTAATATCATGAATTTGATAAAAGTAAAATAAAGAGGAGGGTTCAAATGCCTTTGTTTTTAGTATTTTCTTTATATATGCATCTATTTTTTAAATGTTAATAACTTTAAATTAAAAATTTTAATAGTAAAAAAAAAAAACTGTTAGATTTGATATATATTATTTTCTCCATGCATATATAAAAAAGTTATGAAATTTCAAGTTTTTTATAATCGGTATGAAAAGTTTGCAAAAATACATTAATATGGATAAATTATGTACATTGATTTTTCTATCTTATTGATTTACATAAAAATAAAACATAAAATGATAACTTTTTATGTACATGTATACAAAACAATATAGATCTCACAATCTAATGGTTCTATTTTGACATATAAGTTTAAAAAATAAAAGTATTTTAACTCTTCTCTAAAATAAAATAACAAACAAAACTGTAGATAATCAAATCCATCTCCTGTTTGAAATTGCATCCAATATTTTGCTATGAAGAACCCATACAATAGCAACTATAGCATGATCAAGCAGAATTTAGAATTTCAGATCAACTCAGGTATTTGACCGCAGAGAGTTATTCTTTTTTTTTTTTTTTTTGATAAAAGACATAACTGCCCGTTTCAATTTTTTTTTTTTTTTTTAGGAGAAACCAAAAGTTGTAACAGAGTCGAATATAGCAAAATAACATCCAAAAACTAAATCTACGCCTAGTAGCAAGTAGAAATTAAAACATGCCCAAAGCAAACACCATAAAAAATTAACCAGAAGGGAGTCTAATGCCTAGCTAATTAAACAAACTACGTACACTACATTAGGAACTGGGGTAGATGTTATTATTCCTTAGGGTCTTGAAGGTCTTCTTCTTCTTCATCAGGCTCCATATATGTTCTTCTTCATCAGGCTCCATGTCCTTCGGATCCCACACCTGGAGAGGGATTTCATATCTGGTCAGAAGGCAGCCCATAAGGAACCAGTTCTCGTGCTTGCCTTTTAATCACACCTGTCCAGTAGAGAAGTAAAGAGATAATGAGTAAGAAAATAGTTCGAAAAGACCGCAGAAAGCTATATCCAAATCATGGTTATGTCTCAGCCCGAATCTTAAAGCGTTTACCCAATCGACTCAGCTGCGGTTCCTCAGAGGTAATTGACTCGATCAAGCAGCAGAAGCAGCAGAGAGAAGAGGTGCGTAATTCTTAACGGCAAGCGCCGATTGGTGGAGACGATAACGGTGCCATAGTACATAAAGAAATTCAAGACAGAGAGTAAGAAAAAAGAACACCAAAGCAAGCAACATAACTAATCCTAGTATGGAAATATCAAGATTCATTTTCTGATGATGAGAAAGAGGAGAGGAGATACTCAAGTGAAGTCAAGTAGATGAAATTAGGTGTGGATGGGATGGACTGATTTTGAATTTATAGTGACACACTACAAGTCAAGTCATAATTATTGAGTTTTCTATTTGCATTAGCTAAGAAAATTTTCATAGATAAGAGTCTCTTTGGCTGCAGTCCGGGAATAGAAATAGACACAGAAACAGGTACATAGTAAGCAACATTTTACTGTTCATGTGGGAAAAAAAATTTCAGTTGAATTTTTTTTTCCCACGTGAACAGTAACAATTGGCCTGGCAACCGAAAAGGCCCTAATTAATTTAGAGTTGGACTACGGTATTTGAAAGTAGAGATGTTGTTTTAGTTTTCATTCATATTTTTATTTCAAAATTAAAACAGTTGATCTGAATTTTTCAATATGACCTCCATATTAAGATGAGTTTGGTGATCAAATATTGTAAGATTTTTTTTATATATATATATATTTTTTTTACTGAAAAACAGTAAAGATCATGTTGATATGTTCTAATCAATTATTTAAACTTTGAAAATTTATTAAAGATATAAATGGAAAGTAAAAAAAAAAAACATCTTTCCTTTTTAAAGCATATATCGTAGCACAACTTTTTAATATGATTGTATTATTGGATTATAAGTTTAATTCTCTCTCTCTCTCTATATATGTGCAATTTAATTGGTAAAACGGACTGTAACAAGCCCGATTTTTTTATCAATAGTATTAAAGAAAATTTATTATAATATTGTTTCCAGAAAAAAATAATTATAACAGAAATGCTGATATTGTTAGTATTGTCCGTCAACTAATTAAAGCACGCTAATATTATTAGCGTGCCTTAAGAATAAAAGAAAATAAGCTAATTTTGAAAGAAAAATGCTAGCGTGTCCTTTTTTTTTCAGAAAACGCTGGTGTTGATAGCGTTGCTGATATAAATTGAAATTCCCATAGAAAATATGGTATAGGTTTAATTTTTTTTTTTTAAATGATACATATGAAAAATCGGTAACAACCTACTACCATTTAATATAATAGGTTTTTAATTAACTAAAAAAGTTTCATAAAACTTCACAATCGTATTGAAAATTTTATAATTGGCATGAGTTTTCCAATACAATAAAAAATAAAAAAATTGGTCTCCTTACGTTTTCGATCTGACGTTAGCAATGAAACGTAGAAGTTAATTTCAAGTGGAGGACTATATTTATTTATCTTTTAAAAATGATGCACGTGTGAAATTCTTACTTGTGATATAATATGATGTGAAAAATGGTTTACTTGTTAGTTGTAAGATTTAGAGAGAGAAAATAATATAATCTTATATTTTGGTAATTATTAATTTAGCTGTTTTAAGATAGACCATTAAGTCTAGGTGTCATTATTATAGTTTTTTCTACTCAATGATTATCAAAAGCATATAAAATATTGATGTGTGTTAGTGTGTAATTATCAAAAGCATAGCATATTGATGTGGGTTATATATATGCGTGTGTATATATGTGTATATAGAGGTTGGCTAATATCAAAATATTTGTTGCTAAGCAGTACAACAAATGTTTCGATTTTTATATGTTCAAAGTGATTTTAAAGTTGACTTAATAAATAGTAAAAAGAAAATTTTCAAAAAATGCAAAATTTGTTCTCTAAGCACATTTTAATATAAAGATAATATCTAACGGTTTGGATTGACCGTTTGAATTTTGAAAATTGAAAATTTAATTTGTTGCACTACAGCTCCGGAACAAATGTTTTGATATTAGCCAATCCTCTCTCTATATATTTCATTCAGTTGTTTCTTATTTCTTATGAGCTGGTAATTTGTGTGAAACATTATGTAGCGGGTTGATTTGGGTTAAGCAATGTGTTTTAAAAGAAAGCACACATAATTCAATAAAATGGGTGGTTGCAACCAACTAGTAGGGAAACTTGTGTTGCTTACTTGGCAATTCAGACAAACTGTGTTAAAAAAATTGAGATCGGAGGGTTTGGAAAATTTAATATATTATAATTTTACTTTATAAGAGAGATTGTAAAATAAAGATACATACAAAATTACAAAATTTAATGAACACCATTACAAAAATTGGCCCTCTTTTTGCACACTACCATTTCCTATTGGGTCGAGACAGATTGTTCTTGAAGCGTTGTCTAAGAGTAGGAGATTGTCTAAAGAAATGTTTGAAATAGTGTTGTAAATAACTGTATACGTTTGTCGGACAGATATGATACCATTAAGTAATTAATTAAGGATAATCGAATATAATCGGTCATAATTGAAACTAATCGGCTAATTAGTTAAATAAAATTTGTGACAGTTTGATAGCCATCAATAACTAAATGACCAATTAATCAGTATAAACGACCATTTTTAACGACACTACTTTGAAACCGTCTTATGGCCCTAGATACAGTACTAGCCTGGTAATTGAGTAAATACAATGTTGGTAGTGTTTTTGAAAAGATATGGGCCATCTGATCTAAATACGACGGTCCAAACAATATATTATTTTTCTGTATATTTTTGCACTTTCAGCTATTCATGTAAACCTTCTTATGCTTCTTGAGAATCAGTTTAAGATATCATAAGATTTATGTACGCGCTCTTTGATATGTATTACTAATGGATTGGATTTGATGTTTGACGTGTTTAAATAAATTTATTTCATGACTAATCTTTGGTAGAAATTTGGTTTTAATTTGATTTTAATTTATAAAGTTTTTATTTTTGTCCTTTAGAATTTTTAACTTTTGTAAGAACTAATATTATTAGCCCTCTCATAAAATGAACGTACAGTATGTTTATATATCCAGTCTCCAATATCTCAGTTTCCTTAAATTTAATATGGTTTTGCAAAAATTTCGGTGCAATAAAATCTGTTAAATTCGTACAATTGGAGACCAGATATAACCTTGACTGCAAATCACTAATGTAAAAAAACGTCCATTAAGACCGATTAATCGGTCAATTAGTCATTAGCTGCCATGGATTTTTTTTAACTAATTAGCAAATTATTTCCGATCATGACCAATTATTTTCAATTATTTCTGATTAATCGTTTAACAATACTATTTCCGTCTAACGAAGGCATACTGCTATTTACAACACTGCAAATAAAGAAAGCTGGTAAGCCGGTACTTGTGTTTAATTCAGCTAACAACGGGAAAATCGAAAAAATAAATGGGCCCTTAGAGCATCCCAAATAATTAACCCTTTATATATTAAAGATCAGAGCATGATCTAATGTGTTTGATTTGAAGATCGGATGGTTCAAATTGCATCCAATATTTTGCTATGAAGACCGATACAATAGCAATAATGATCAAGCAGAATCATGATCTCCTAAGGTACCTGACCACGGCAAGTTAGATCCAAATTGTGGCTATTCCTCAGCACGAATCTTAAAGTGATCCCGTGAATCTAAACATGCATGCCCGACTTCTTTACTCGATTCAGTTGCCGTTCCACGGAGGATATTGTTGCGATCAAGCAGCAGGAGCGGCGGAGAGAAGATGCACGCAATTCTTGATGTCATCCGCCGATTTACGGAGGCGGTAACGATGCCATAGTACATAGAGACATTCAAAGCAGAGAGCAAGAAGGAAAAACACCAAAGCAAGCACCAGAAGTAATTCAAGTTTGGAAATATCAGAATTCATTTTCAGATGATGAGAAGAGGAGAGAAGAAGAGACTAAGGAATTAATGGTGGATGGAAGTAGATAAATTTAGGTGTGAATTAATGAAAAATAGTCTGATTTGGAATTTATAGTTGGAACACTACAACTCTACAAGTCAAGTCAAGTCATAGTGGTTTTCCTATTGGCATTAGTTGAGAGTTTTTTTTTTCATAGATATTTAATATGATTGTATCATTGGAATATGCGTTTAATTATATATATGCAAGTTAATTAGTAAAAATAAATTTAAATCTATATAATTGTTTTTTGAAATTTTCATTTATAACAAAAATGCTGATTTTGAAAAAGAAATGGTAGCGTTTTCTCTTTCTCATTTATAAATTGAAATTCCCCAAAAAAATATGGTGTAGGTTTAAATTTTGTTTAATTTAGATGCTACATATAGAAATTAGAGTCACAAGCTATTAGCTACAATTTAATATATTGTTAAGTTTTTAATTAACTAAAAAAGGTTCATAAACTGTACAATTATATTTAAAATATTATAATTGGCATGAGTTTTCAATTAAAAAAAAAAGTTGGTCTCCTTACGTTTTCTATATGACGTCAGCAATGATACGTAGGAGTTTCCAGCTGGAATTATTGATGGCTATCATTTATTTATCTTTTAAAAAGGCGACACGTGTGATATTCATAATTATGATATGATATAAGGCTGACAACAATGTTTTACTTTTTAGCTGTATGTACGATTCAGAGAAATAATATTAATATGATCATATAATTATTTTGGTACTTATTTTAAATTTAGCTATTTTATTTTAGTATCTCAAAAAGCAGATGGTGGGCATTTCATGTTTTGTATGAATTAGTAAAAATAAAAAGTAAGAATATTAGCTCACTAATTTGGGTTAGCATTGTCGATCCAAACACGGAACAGAGAAAAAAAAATAGCTGTTAATTTGTGTGAGATATTATTTAGCGGGTTGATTTCGGCGAGAGAGAGTGTACTTAAAAATTGCACGTAATTTCAACAAAATAGGTTGATGTAGATGATTAGTAGAGATACTTGAAAAAATTTCAGAAACCATAAATAAGAAAAAAAATTTCATTAAACTAACTTGATTGCTTTGATTTTTACAAAAATCATAATAGCTGAGATATCATTTTGATCCAAAGTGTTTTTTTTTTCCTCTGAACCGATTTATCATTCCGGTTTGAGCTGTTTTCACATATTTCGAAAAAAATAATGAAATTGTTGGTATAAAACTTGTGAAACAAAATTCGGACTGAAATGACAATTTGGTACGAGAAAAAAAACTTTTCGGACCGAAATAACATTTCGGTTTTTATGATTTTTTAAAAATTAAAGCAATCAAGTTGGTTTGATAATATTTTTTTTTATATTTATGGTTTCTAAAATTTTTTCGAGATACTTGCATTGCTCAGAGAGGATGGATGGGTTATGATGTACAACTTAAGTCGTCTGAGATTCGTGCGGATGGTTTAAATTCACATAATATTTCAAATTAATTTATATTTAAATTCTTTCGTACGAATCTTGATAAGATTCGATGCAAAAGCTTAGGCGGAAAATCTAATGGATTGTTCGGCTACACATGAAAGATTAAATATTAATCCGTACTAGGGAGGGACTGTTCGGCTACACATGAAAGATTAAATATTAACTCGTACTAAGGAGGGGCTGTTCAGTAAGCTAAAGGAAGGGCAAGTGGATTAATATAGCTAAAGAATAGACGGTTATTCTCTAACATGGGCTCTTTGGAGGGAAAGGAATAGACGGTTATTCTCTAACAAAAGAAAACCAGCACATAGCCTTGTCAATGACACGGCAGTGGAAATTATCCTGTGGACGAGTAACGGATAATTAGAGGAAATGTATATTTGTACCTTTTGTAATTAATGGTAGGAGAGTAGCTTAGGGCTTTGTATATAAACTTTTTTATCAATGAATTTGTTGGCATTATTTATGCCAACCCTAAAAAAAAATATAGCTAAAGAAAGCTAAAGGAAAAGAGGAGGCGCCTTAAAAAAGAGACAAAAAATTAAAATCCGGACAAAAAGAAACTAAAAGAGACTAAAAATCAGTATCTGACATAATTAAGTGGCTTAAAAAGTCAAAGAATATTAAAAAAGTCAAAAAGACTCCTTTAATTTGAAGAAGACTTAAAGAGATCTTGCCAAACACCATCAATGGATTTTGATTTGATGATCGTTGAAAATGCTTCCCACCATCCGAGGATCTCTCGAATAATTCTTTGTTTTTCTTATGAATCATTCGGCATTTTGGCATCTGATATTATTGTGTTGTTAACTATGCAGGTGAACGAATCATGAATCATGACAATACAAAAAACAAAAACAAATAAGGACAGCACAATCCGCTACTCAGGAAGCTTTCTCACAAAATCTCGAGTTTAATTTTTTTATGTCATTTTTGTTGCTTCATGCACTACTAGATATGATGTTGATTTTCCTGCTTTTGTTTTTAATGGTATCGACCGTGTCTAAATACCGTCCAAAGAATTGGTTTTTTTTTTTTTTTTTTGTATATTTTTGCGTGTTCAGCTAATTGAAATAAACCTTTTGATGATGGTTGAGAATTAATTTAAGAGATTTAGGTGCATCGCTTTCATATGTATTATTAATGGAATGGATTTGATGTGAGACGTGTTTGATTAAATTTATTTTCATGACTGATCTTTTGTGGCAATTTAGTTTTGAGGAAGATTTAAATGTCTTTATTTTTATTTATTTTTACATGTATCATGTTTTTATTTTTTAAATGTTAATAGCTAAGAATTTAAAACTTAATTGTTAAAATAATATCTTTAGATATGATATATAATATTTTTCTATACACCCATATCAAATTATTATTTTTCAGTTTTGTTTTTAATGTGAAGTTGAAATATCGACATCCAAAAATTATCCACATCAATGTACATTTATAAATTTTTAATAACAATCCAAACAAAGCTGAAATGTCATAATTTTTAACATGTGTATAGAGACATGATGAAAATCAGATCTAGCGGTTTTATTTTGACATTAAGTATAAACTATCAAGTTATCAAAATTTTAAAAATTCAGGCATGACGGAGATACAAAAAATAAAAACATTTGAACCTCTTTATTTGTAATATGATTTTTCCAAATTATGCTAGGCAATGTATTATGAACATGTGCTTCAGCTGTCGAGGAGCACCGGTATCTAGGGGTGTTCAAACGGTTTGGTTTTCATCCTAATCGAAAAATTTCAGTTTAAATGGTCCGTTTTTTTGGTTTAAATGGATCGGTTCGGTTTTAGACTTTTCAAAACCAATTAAACCGAACTGATCAAATTATGTTGGTTTAAGTATGATTTATATTTTGTTTGGTTCAATTATTTCTTTCTTTATTTCATTTTAGTTTAAATATTTTAGAGCATCTACATATTTTGCATGGAATGTGACAACTTGTATACGAACATGTGTAATTTTCGTTAATATAGCACCAATAGATTTATTTCGGTTTGAACGAACAAACCGAAATTTACTTCGGTTTGTTCAGTTCGGTTCTTATTCGGTTTATAAGTTTAATTGGTTCAGTTCGGTTCTGTTTTTGAAAACCAAAGAAAAATTTGATTTGATTATTTTAGTTCGGTTTCGACTGAACTGACCGTTTAAACACCAGTACCAACTTCGACTCTAATATTATTAGCTCTCTCATAAAATAAAACTATACGACATTTATTTTTCCAGTTCCTCGATCTTAATTTTTTCTTATTCCACCCTTAAATTTAATATGATTTTTCTAAAATTTCGGTGCAATAAAATATGTTAAATTCGCACAAGTGGAAACCAGGAATTGAGAGTAGTCCAAGGGCATCAGATCTATTTTGATTTGATGAGTTCAATCATTGTTCAATATACTTTAAGATTCGTGTGTAATATTTTAAATTTCATGCTTTGATTTTTGTGCACACAAATCTTAAGATGAATTAGACGATCATAAAGCTCGTTAAATCTAAAAATAGATACGATGAGCATCGGCCCACTCCGTTTTCCCCGAGACCTAACCTAACCGCAAATTAAGGAAGCTAGTACTTGTGTCTAATTCATCTTACAACGAAAATTCAGCAAAGCAAATGGGCCCTTAGAGAAGGCCCAAAATTCATTTTGGGCCATGAAGCCTGAATGTACACCGCTCCAAATCCTTTGTTCGTTGTGGTTACGAGAACGACTGGTATTAATTAGTAAATTAATTAAACCCAACAACCACAGCAATTAGTTTTATGATACAGTGTATAATTGTGTATATAATATAAAATTATTCATGATGGACCAAGCAAAAAGGCAATAACTAATTATATTTGCTAATACTCAAAGAAATATATATATATATAAATTGTTATAATTGTTTCTTCATTGACAATGTCTTTTAATATTGTTTAAAGAAATAAAAAATGAAATCTTTTCGGTTGGTTATAGAAAATTCAAAAACAACATGCTATGCACCAAGTAATTCATGCAATCGGTGACGTTTTTTAAGCTTCCTTGAAATTTCTTTAATTTAATTGGAGTTCATTTTTTTATTCTATAGACCAAAAAAATAATTAAATAGGGATTGATTGACAATGGCTTGAATTAACAATTTTGATAACGCGCTTTCTTAAATTAAATAACAGAAAATATATATTAGGGAAAAAATTTATAGACATATTGTTTGCTTTATGTATTGGCTGTATAGAAATTTGAATGTCATTTGTTAATTCATATCTTTAAATTTGGATTGTTGTAAATTTTGAGATAGTCTTTTTTATGAAAGAATAGGAGTCAAGCTTCTATGTTTACATATTGTTAACATTTTGAGTTATTGATAAGTGGTGAAACTTGTATTTAATGTAATTATTGTGTGATATGCATAATGTATACCAATTGCATGGTTTTAAAATTATAAACTATTATTTACAGTTGTAAAAATTATCCAAATTAATTTATTTTAAATGGATCCCCATATATTTTTATTATGAATAAGTATACAGGCAACAAAAATTCTTGGTAGAATACTCAAAAGGAAAAAAAACGAAAGTACAAAATTTAATATATATTTCACAAATTCTAAAAAATTGTTGTGTTTACATATATAAGCAACTTCACAATTAAATTTGAAAGAATGAACCTATAAAAATAACAAATTATATATAGAAACAACAAGTACACAATTCATGAATGAGCAAACTGATCACCATCTCATCAGTTTGCCGGTATCCGCTATCAAGCTTTCATCCAGTATCTGACGACGTCGCAACTTGTCCTGTTGAAGAAGGCGGCTGGCATTCCGGGAACGGTAACACTGAGTTTTACGGGGCATTTTACGCTCAGTTGCCTCTTCCTGGTTTTGACCCATTTGAACCGGTATCTGACGTCTCCATACAGCCACAAATTAACACTGTAAATACCGGTCGTGTTTTCTTCTTTCGAGAAATCCTCAACACCATTGCTACGCAGCCAGAAGTACGTGCCGCCACCTACATCGGCTTTTAACACCGTGCTGTTTGTTGGTTCCTGTTTTTGTACATTTAAATTATTAGGTTTTTTAGCAAGTGATACTTTGCTCTTATTTGAATTTTGAATTTTGAAGCATTTGATCAAGTTGTTGGGCCTAATTATTTTAATACTCAAAACCTTCTAGCAACCAAAACATGAATTTAAATGATAGATTGATATTTTGCCTGGTAGAAGGTTGGCAGTGCAGTCCAATCAAACCGTGCATCCTGATAAAACGAGTCGAGCTCGAGCCAGTCATAGTATATGCCGATGAACTTGTTCGGGTTTTGCATGCTAACAACCGCCGTCATATTGTAATTGATATAAGGTGGCATGGTCTTGAACATTTGGAACCTGTTCAACTGCGCCGCCTCCACATAAACATTCACCGGGTAAGGCCGGAAGAACAGCCAGAGGAACAAAATTATGACACCAATGAAAAAAAGAACGGCGATTATGAACTTGACAGCATGGCCGAAAAGTTTAGCGCAACAATTCGACCTGTTCCGCTCCTCCTCCGGGTAATAGTACGGGTCGATGTACTTGTACGGGTGACTACGTGGCACCTTTAGCGCTCTTTGTAGGTGATACATGGTTGTGTTTGAGTTGTGCAATCAATTATAGTTGTGTATATATAGCAAACAAGAAATTTAGAGAGAGAAATAGAGAAGGGAGAAATATGATGATACTAGAACAAGAGGAAGGTGTCAAATGTTTTTTTTGAGGTGATTTGCACAACTGAGTCTCTGGGTTTTGTAGGGAAAGCAGAGAGCGTACGAAATACATAAAATATTTTTGTTTTGTTGAACTTAAAATAATGTTTTCGGCCGTGTCAAAAAAGAAAGAAAACGAGTCTATGGAATTTACTATCCTCTCCATTTTGTAGAAAAACATACTACTCCATTTTGTTGGTAGTAACTCCGTATGGAAAACATTTGTATTTTTGTTTAGTCTAAACCAATGTTGTAAAATGCGGTTTTGTTCATGCATGCGGAAAGCCACTGCATACCGCATATGCAGTATACGGCTGCATATGCGGAATTTCATGCGGACTTATATATGCAGATTTTAAACTATATATTAATTTATTTCCACTCAAAACATGCAATATATTTCCAATAAAATCATTCAAACAATAAATTCGCATATATGCGGACCAATATGCGGACATATGCGGTCCAATATGCGGCTGCATATGCAAAACCGCATATGCATGAAAATTTGTATACGGAATCGGACTGCATACGCATATGCAGCCACATTAACCGCATTTTACAACACTGGTCTAAACTCTGTACTATAATGCAATATTTATAAATGGGACCCCTTCACTCAAAAAATGGTCCTTCAGGATTCAGGGTTCATTGTATTTTTTTTGTTTTTTTTTTTTGCAAAAATATTTTACAAAAGTTATCATAATTAATTGATGAATTATGGTTAATGCGAGAAATTTGTAAAAATGTTTTTCATTTTCTTTTCAGAAAATTAGCATTGAATAAATAAAGTTTCCGCAAACTTAGATGCTAAATGATAAATTTCCAAAATCACAAAAGTTGATCATTTTATTAATTCCTTATCATTTTTTTAGCCTTTTAGATAATTAATAAAGACCATTTTGAACTAAGAAACTTTTTACTTTTTTTTTTAATTAAGAAAACATTTATGAGTTTGGTGAATTGCAACCGCGTAAACTTCTCTCCATTTTTAAGTTTATTTAAAATTAAAGAAATTCTAGTATGTGAAATTTATATCATAATCTTATATATATATATATATATATAGTCACCAAGTTTTCTAGTACTTGAGAAGAATTCTACAGAGACTTTAAATAATCTTTTCAAGTTTCTTCATTGTTAGCATGCAAAAACACAATCTTTATTTTTATTCAGGAATTGAAGCCGGTTCATATTTCATACGATATAAAACCTTCAAATTAAGCATAGTTTCAAGACAAAATTTAAATTAATTACTATGTTTGTGACTAATTTATTTGTTAGTTGTACTTCCCAATGACGTTTGGAGCACATCCAGCTGCAAAGGGATTCAAAAGCATCATTTAAAAAATAAATAAATGAAAACATGTATTCAAGTTATGATTTCTTGTCAACACACTGTACGTGACGTGCGTGCGTTATTTAAAAGCATTGCTATTATAATTTTGTTTATCAAATAGTTTTGCAGCTGTTGAATTATTTTATCATATAATTAGAAGCTGTATCTAACTGCTAAGACTAAGTCATACAATTATATGAGAGAAAATCATAGGCTTTGTTTGATGATAAATTTTTTTATTAAAAGGCTTTGTTTGATGATATTTTGGACATTATATTGGGTATTGAATTATAATGTTTTATTTAAAGGGATAATGAATATGGTAATTGAATATGTTTTTAATGGAAAGTAATTTAGGGGAATGAAATTACTTGATTCAGGGATTTCAACTAAGGGTACAGTTCTGATTGGACATTATATGATTATGTCCGTACTCAGATCCGTATTTAAATATGTGCGGATTTGAATATTCAGATACAGATAATTTGTGGATACAAATACAAATACTATTTTTGCATACACGAATGCAATTTCATTTTCCATATATCCGCATTTTGTTTTATTTTTTGGATATTCCTTTGTGCGAATACAGATGCCTATAATTATTTGTATCCATATTTTTATCCGTTTGTTCAAGAATTATATATGTTTAGAGAAAAATATTTTGGTGGCATCTTTTGATCAAAATATATTTATATTGGTGATTAATTTTTGTTAACGAGATATTATATTTTATAAGAGAAATTTTACATAGCTCTATAATGACATAAAATGCTGTAAAGAGAGAGGCAAGCTCAGTGGACCCTAGGGCAATGGCCCTGAACACTAAAATCTAAAGAGCCAAAAAAAATAGTTTATATATATTTAAAAAAAAATGTATATATTAAAAATAAATAAAATATTAGAGTCCAAACTTTTTATATATAAATAGCTCAAGCATTTCTATAAATAAGTATGATCTATTGACATATTAATAAAAATAATTATATATATAAAGGCTAAAATTTTTCTCTTGCACCGAGCTTCAAAATCTTCAAGACTGACCCTGAAGATAGGTGCCAATTGTAAATTTCATGCTAAAACACATTATTATTTTTTATATCCCTTCGTTTATTATTGTGGATAGCATAATTTTTTTTTTTTTATATGCCTTTCCAGCTATATCAATGACAAGCAAGTTAGCAAAATTAAAACGCTTGCTATTCCATTACCCTGTGTACAAAGATTCCAAACAAAACCCATTCCTGAGATTTCCCTTCCAAATAAACAAATACCAGTAAAAAGTACCAGTAGTCCCTTAATAGCCCCATTAACCCTGATACACTAGCCCCATTAACCCTTAAAAAGTACATAACTCCTTTTCCAAACTAGATGAATACATGTAAGCCTCTAATATATTCTATCTAGGTTTCCAATTCATTTTTGCACCTGCTGACATAGAAACATTCATTGTGATGCTGCTCCTTCAACATTCTCCATATATCAAACGTTTTCTTATAAGCTCTCCAATCTAACTCAGCCGGCGGTTCTCTGGTACATGCCATTATACTCATCTGAATAGCAAAGCGGATTGCCTCTCTCAGCACCAATGCCTCTGCTTGATAGGGGCAGCTTGCTGAAATATTCTACAAAGAAATATAAGAACATTAAACCAAGCTAAGGTTAATATTACTCTTTTACCCATATTCTACTTTGTAATAATCTTAGGAAATTTCACTAAATTTTCACAACACCCATTACTGTAATATTCTCTTCAAGTAACCTCCGTTTATTAGATCTTACCAAAATTGCCTCCTTGGCATGAATTTCCTTTCTCCTTTCTCTTTTTTGTTGCATGATTTCCATTTGAAGTACTGGCACTGGCAGTATGGTACCATGATATACTACACTACATATTACATTGGTCATGCCTATATTATGATGCTGCTACTTTATGAATGAGTTCTCATATCCCCACACATAGTTGGATTTGCTGGCATGAATTAAACGGCAGCAGTACCAGTCTAGAGCATATTGCATTAGAAGACCAAAGTTCACTATTTTTACCAACCATGTACCAGTTTTGATATCAGCAAAGTAACTGAATTTTGTTACTTTGCTATGGATACTTGATGGAGTGGTATTCCTATGTCTCAGTAGGTACAATTCATGGTGCAGGGAATATGGTGCAACCGTGTCTACAGCGGTGGCACTGCTGTCTCTGGTAAATATTATAGACTTAATTGATGGTACACACACATACAATACACTAATCATTGTAAACAATTAAGTTGAAGAAAAATATTAACAAACAAAATCTTATGTGAAAAGAAACAATAAAGAATTTAATTATCTATTAAACCATCTACATATGAAAACAAAAAAAAGGAGTAAAAGAACCACAATCAAGTACAGTCCTGTCTCCACTATAGTTCAGTAATGTGGCTATCTGACAAGGAATTGTGTGAAATTTCTTTATGAATAAATAACTGGCATTTGCTACTAAACACACATAAAAGCAAATTAGCATGATACTAATAAAATTAACATATATATAGACATAATTACTGAGTTTTCAGATGAAGCATGCACAATAATTCTTCTATTTTCATCAGAAGTATCTTGTGCATCAATTTGACCGACAACAACCTCTCCGGAGAAAATCAACAACTCTGGTAACCATATGGTCTCGGTTCAGTTGAGTTAGACCGAGAGCATACCTTGACCGAAGAGGATTTCATACAATGAATGACTCGATTTTCTCTCGATACCTAAGAATCTAGATAATTTTAACAGTTAAAAACTATGTCGCTATTCCAGCACCCAAGTAACAGTCCCTGAATTGTAAATACCACAGATTTAATAGCATCATACAAAACGAGTCCCCAACGACAAGGAATTTGCATCCTCTGAGATATCTCATATTTGCATAACTTTTTGGAAACTCTCAACCGTTCAAAGACGTTCTGCATGAATCTCAAAGCTCAAATAATACTGCCCCCCGTGCTATCCCTGAATAGGCACTGGACACATAGGTCACGCAAAATATGAGGTATCTCAGGGGATACGCACTCAAGGACAAGTACCAGGCAAAGATCCATGCTTTGGAGCAATGCCACTCAGTTATGTAAATGTTCAAACCAAAAGAACATTCCATCAGAGGCATTTCAGCAAACACGTAAGCTGCAACACCAATTGGCAATCCATCTTCAGTGCACAGAGCTCCATGATAAGGGAGCCGAAGCAAGCAGAATTCCAGATCCATTCAACAAATCCAAAATAACACTCATTGTCAAACGCCATACGAAAAATTGCATGAAGCAATTCCACATCTAATCAACAGGTATGGAGATTTGTTCCGGTTTGAAATCTCTTAGTCCCACTATTACAAATCATAAAAATAGCATAGCATTTATAATACCTGCGCGTAGACAATCCATCGCTGAGCTCAGTAGCGTGGGCTTGTAATCCAAGCGGAGGCACTGGATGACTTGAACGATTGGTTCATCTCTGTAGACCGGATCTCAACTGCTCTCAGTTGGCCCGCCCGTTCCAAGTTGGGCAGTTGATCCAAGCAGCCTAGGCAAAGGCCTGGGTTGATTGGATCCTAGAGGAGAGGGGAATGCGTGAGGCTGGTTTCACAGAGCAGCGAATACCTCTCGCTCTCAACGGTGGAAGGATAACGGGCCCGTGCTGTTGCGATCCACTATGGTCCAAGGAGGGTTCCAATCGGACGGTCATCCTTTTTGCCTGTGTTTTGGATCCGCTATTCTCCATTGTCCAGACAGATGCGCTCCCATTCAGAAATCACTAAGCAGTAAAGGATAACCGTTCGATTTAGCATCCCATTCACCAATAAAATCTTTCACCCAGCCCCTGCCATTTTTTTAATTCAAGTTTTGTAATAGCTAAATTAAGAATACCTTTATTATGTAAATTAGAAGTTAAAAAACTATGTAATTTATTTCTTGGCGTTTTGATTCTAATCTGAAGGAAATATAGAAATTATCATAAAAAAAGTTGTCCACTTGACTATACATTTATTTTATATGATATCAATGAAGATAAAATTGTAACGCTTTTATGTGCGTGGGAAATAGAGTAGTGTGCAGTTGTGAGGTTTCTATATGAAACGGGTCTCGTAGCCTTATTTAAAAAAAAAAGAAAAAAGAGTAGTGTGCAGTAGAAAAAATAATAAAGATCATCCTTAACTGTGCTGATTTATTTTGATATTTAACTTCATATATTGCATTATTAAGATTCTAAAATGTACCATAGCGATATTTAAAATAGTGTATTTTGTATTGGTATTAACATTTAATTGTTAAGCATTCTTTAATTTGGTATCAAGTGCATCAGTTGAATTAACGTTACATGTTGATATTATTAAATTAGGAAATTTGATATTTTTTTTTTCGAGTCAAGAACAGCTTTCATGCACATTTAAATATTTTTTTAGCTAATTAGAAAACTTCGCTACCAGGCCCCTACATAGTAACTTATTATATAAAATCAAAGCATGCCTTCAATTAAGTCATCAGCCTATCCTTTCATGTACACTCATATAATTTTCTATTTCTCTATTACGTACATCAATTAGGTACGATAATGGGACCGGTACAGTTAGAGGAAACTCAAACTACTAGCCCTTTTTTTTGCTGTGCTTTTTACTATTTAGTGACATTGTAATAACAAAGTAGATTGTAAAAACTTTTTATTTATTAATACAATTGTTAGTGGGCACCTAGCGAATTGACCTTCAAAACAAAATGTGCTCTCATCATACTTTTTATATTGGATTCTATATTAAAAAGTTTTGGTTTGTTAGTTTCTATCGCAAGTAGGATAATATTTAGGTCTCTGTAATATTGTAGTTTGTCAGACAAATATATCCTTCATTAATGCATTGTACCGGTACTTCAGTTGGAACCCCTTTTTGGTAATGCTTTCGCAATCAATTTGTTTAAAGAAATACAAGGCAGTATAGTATTGTGATTGACTACGTTTTGGTGATATATATTATATTGGTCAAGCCTAAATTATGATGCTGCTACTTTATGAACGAATTCTAGGGGTGAAAACGGTATGGATAATATCCAATCCGTATTAAAATCAAAATGCCATGAATTAAAAAAACTTATTAGCATATATATTGGGGCTAATTAGATTTTTCTTTTTTTGTAAGAAAACGGAAGAGAAAAGCTGAAGTTGTAATCAGATTGAATGTACGAGTTATTTCAAATTTACGGAAAAGAGAAGTGTTAATCATAAAGTGTTTTTTATTTTTAAAATATAAAACATTTTACGACATTATCGTGGAACAAATCAGATTATATTAATAAAATTTCTCTTTTATTTTTCTTATGCTAGATCTCATAAATGATAAATATCAGCTTAAATTGTGGGGCCAAATCTTATTGACATTATGCCAATAACTATTGCAATGCCAAGCAAAAAATTAAAAAATAAATAATGGTTGTCTCCCGCCAAATAACCAAACCATGCAATTGAATTATTTTATTAAAGGATGATTTCACACCTAATGATCAAACCTTTAAATTTAATAATTATCTCAATTTTCTATTTTCACATCTAATGACCAAATTGTCTTGTGAATAGATTATTATTGGTAATAAAAATCCCAATTTTTTACTTGCGAATTAATTTGACCATCAATTTATATATATATTTTCTTCTAACCTATAATCTTTAAATTCTAATTATACTATAATCTAATACATGTTTGATTTCATAATTATGATATCCAGAAACGATTTCGATTTTTGTACATGAAAACCAGTACAGCATTTGACTCATGGAATATTTTAAAACGTCTTAAGATTGTTGTTGATTTCCACCAATGTCTTATACACATGCAATCCGGCCAAGACTTTGGAAAAATTTAAGAGAATTTCATTTTTGACGAGTATTATTTCTCTTATTTATGAACTTTTTTTCATCATTCCTCATTTTCTTAGTTTGCTGCTCTCTTTCTTCCCATCAAAATATTTTTTGAACTTTGAAGACTAATAGAGATTAGAATAGTGTTCCTACTACACACACATCATGCATGCATGGTCACCGCGCACAACTCCAATCCAATCAGCCAACAACGCATAGGCTTAATTTCGTTGTAGTAATATGCATTTTCTTTGTTATTCCTAACAAATCTTGGTGCAAACATTATTTGCATGTTTACTTCCATCAAAAATGCATGCTGAATGATTGTTTATCTTGTTTCTTTTGGGACACAATCGCATCAACAAGTGATGATAATTCATATCTAACTTATTTGTTGATTGCAAAGGTTTTTCGTACTTGCTCTCTGTACAATAGGGTGACTATGTTTGATAAATGTTGCTTTTGGGAATGAAATTATTTAGGGCCTGTTCGGTTTACAGGCGGGAACAGAAACATGAATGGTTTTTGAACTGATTTTTACTATGCGCATGGGAAAAAGTTTTTTTTCGACGCACACAGTGGTTTTGCCCAACATGCCCTTAGTGTTATAAGGAGATCTATATTTATTGTCGGTCACAAAGAATGTTAGCCACCGAAATTTGTATGAAGTATAAATCGATATTCGAAATGTTGTAAAATTTTAAATTTCATAATGAACGATATAACTTATTATTGAATTTGTCGTTTCTCTTAGCCACAATGTAATTATTATATTAGAAATTTAAATAATAGGTTATGTAATTATCAATATTGTTGAACTAGGTTCATTATCAATTTTTTAAAAATATTTCCAAAGAAAACATGAATGGTTCCTGAATCTATCACTGTCAAAAATATTTTCCGCACTGATAAGTGGTAATAACAAAATGTTTCTCATTTCTAACATAGATGCTCCCCATGGACCCCATCAGAACTTGGATCATACATTTTCATAAACAATTAGCAAACCATATTATTTCGAATTGTGAAATTCTTGAATTTTGGACTTCCTTCTATCAAATCAGGCCCAATGATATAAACAAGCCTTACAAAAAATTAAAGCCCAGAACGGTCAAGAGGAGGCGCTCTGTCCGGTTTGTAATACTCCATACCTCTTGCATAGTCCCACATGCATGGAACAAAGGCGATGGGAGCACCAAGGCATCTATAAAAGAAGGTCGGGGTGCTTTGGAATAGGTACTTACCTGGACGGGGTCAATGAACGATCAAGAAGGTTCATGGCCTAAGCTAGTGGCCCACATTGCACTTAAGTGGGAGCGCTGGCTTACCATCTGCCCATGTGGCAGAGTGGACGTCGTAATTTGTTTCTGAGGGGGTACGCGTTCGCGCGGCCCCTGCCATTTCCTAATTCAAGAATTTAATTTATAAGGCTTGAGTTGACTGGATCATCTTATAGAAGAGGGGAAGGATCGTATTTAATGTGCATCTAGCCATGTGTTGACTGTTATTTACTGTTTAAGATCTCCGACTGCATGCTTGTTTATGATCTTATTATCTGTGCTAAATTTATCTTCTCCATATTAATGGGGCACCTGTTTGTGGCCTGCTCTGACATCTGTGCTAAATTTTGATTTTTTTTTTTTTTTAGTATCAATTCCATATATTGGCTATTGGGCATCAAACTCAATAAAAATATAGTCTTTATTTCTTTTTCTTTTTTGGAAATTCAGTACAGAGATTTGATGTTGATCAACACCTTGATTCACACAAAATTATATATCTGAAGATTTCTGAATATACTCTATATCAGAGGGTCCTGCAACGACTCAGGCTGATAAACCCATCAAATACCATCGATTGATTCCGAAAATATCGACATCTCCATATTTATCATCATTAATCATCGTTTATTTCCTTTTCTCTCATCAAATAGTTGCCACTAATTCAATAAACCCTATAAATCTGTTGCATTACAAAGCACCTAAGATTCAATGCCACTTGATTACCAGTCAATACATTACAATATAACAAAATAAACGTGAACCTTGAAGCCGTCGTGAGGCGAGGTACAAGAAGACGACCTTGGTACTGACGAGCGCCACAACTTGGATAAGGCCCAGTATACCCCTATTTCTGTGATTTGCTTGATGTGCGGCATGTGGCCGAGCCACCTCTTCGACGGGTTTTCTGTGAATGTCTTGGTATATGACAAGGAGCCGAGCTCCTCCATGTTGAATTGTGCCTTGTTGATTTTTTTTAGATTACGTCATAACATTTCCTAGAACTTGAATTATTAAATATCGGGTTTGGGTTGTTGATTTTCCCTGCTCAATTGAATCAGTTGATTTTTGGAAATTTCGTAAATGTTGCGATGAATTTTAGGGTACCGGTTGGCACCCTTGTTGCTTGTTTTCGGTTGATGATTGTATGGTTCGGTTAACTGGTAAGCGGTACCAGTGATACTACTGGTACCGGCCTTTGTGTCCTGTTCTGTTGTTGGTTGGGTGTTCCTGTCTACTGCTATTGGGTACCAGAGTAAGGAGTAAGGACCCCATCCGCTGCCTCTGTTAAATTTCCGTCTTTTTTTCGTTGAGTTGTGAAATTGGTTTTTGATGAGTTGGACTCGGCCTTAGAAACAAATAAATGAATTAAAACTGGGCCTTCGGAGTTTGGATTGGGCCTTATAAACAAATGTTGCGATGATTTTTTTTTAAATAATTAAATTAAAAGGTTAAATAATAAAAAAGTATATAGAAAAAAATATAAACCTTTTATGTAAATGTTAGATATTATGGTGTTTTTAATTACGAGAAATTAAATTCACTTTAATTAATTTCGATTGTCCCTTGCGTTAGCCCAAGGGCAAATAAAAATTGGAGTGTCATGAGTCATGACTCCCTTCCTCCACAATAATGATTCCGCACTAGAATCAATTAATCAGTCTTTATTGTTTTATTGCTGATTAATTATATGTATACGTCAATTAATTAGTAGTAATGCGAATATTATTTAGTCAACAAACTATGGAAGGCAAATAAAAAAAAAATGAAAGAATATCCTATTCGAATGCGTTATCCTTACAGCGGGAATAATGCTGTCGCGTGCAACCTACAGCTCTGGGAAAACACGTTCTTCCTTTGACTTTTTCAAATAATTTCTTGTAAATTTTTGACAGCAGTGACCACGTACATATATGTCATTAACAATTCCTCTTCCTCATTATTTGTGTAAGAAAATTTTGATTTCATTAGTTGAATAAGTACATCTTGCTTAAAATTATGGTATGTTTCATGTTGCAAATAATAATACCAAACTTAATCTAAGATTTATGAACGACTATAGCACCCTTGTGAAATCAAGGACTCGGACATTAAAGATGTATCATAATAATGGATATATGTACCTCAATTATTGAAATAGTTATTGTAATATTACTTGGTTATATGGATATGTCAACGCTTTTCCATATATGCCGTGACCCTCATACCTCAGGCCTCAGGTATATATATAAAGCATAGCTCCATCCATCACTTGAATCATAACTTCCAATTACAAAGAGAGAAACCAAATAAATTAAAGCCATGGCCAAGTTGATGTCTTGTTTCCACCAGCTGCAGCAGGTTGCCACCATTGCAGTGTTGCTTTTCGTTGCTTTTCCTTCGCTCACCCGAGCCGACCCCGACATGCTTCAAGACATCTGTGTAGCTGACCTCGCTGCTGGTAAGCACAATCAAATGCATATATCTGTATATATGTTAATGAACTTATTCAACTAATCAATCAATCAATCAAGTTTGTAATAATATCTATAAATTTACACATGAACATCTAATTGCAGCCACCAAGGTGAATGGTTTCGTATGCAAGAACAACAACAACGTGACAGCCAACGACTTCTTCTCCAAGGGATTGGCAAATGCCGGGAACACGAACAACCTGGTGAGGTCACTTGTGACGGCGGCAAACGTCCTGACAATCCCAGGGCTAAACACATTGGGCGTGTCAATGGCCCGCATTGACTATGCAGTGGGGGGCATCAACCCGCCACACACACATCCCCGTGCCACGGAAATCGTGTTCGTGATGGAGGGTACCTTGGATGTTGGATTCATCACCACAGCCAATGTGCTTATCTCGAAGACCATCAACAAGGGGGAAGTCTTTGTGTTTCCGCGAGGTCTTGTTCATTTCCAGAAGAACGCCGGTTACGTGCCGGCTTCTGTGATTGCAGCCTTCAACAGCCAGCTGCAGGGCACACAATCCATCGCTAACACACTCTTCGCCTCCACTCCTCCGGTTGCTGACGACATCCTCGCCAAGGCCTTCCAAATCAATAATGGCCAGGTCAAGGCCATCAAGGCCAAGCTCGCTCCTAAGAAATAAGACTAGTTTTACCACTTATTATTTCATATGCATCGACAGTTTCAGTTAGCTATATATAGCAGCTAGCATTTGCTTGTTGATTGCTTTCATTTGCTGTCTTGTTGATTAAAAAGAAAAACCATTAACTTTTGTATCTTGTTTTCCTGTTAAACTAAATAAATCATTTTTTATACATATGCGCATCATGAGTTTTGTACGTAATAGAGAAACCTAGATATATAGAGTTTTGTAGATTTTAAAATTGTTTGATGAACGGTAAAAGTTAAAAATTATGAAAAGTTTAATTACTTGCAGTATTTATAATGTTGAAAGTTAACAAATTTGTTTCCCAGGTAATTCCTTCAAACTATAAAAATTGCAAGAATTTAATATCAAATTAGTATTTTTTTTTAACTTTAAGTGTGTATACTTTCTATGTACATATCGGTCTGAGGTTTCTTTCAGTGATTGGTCCTTAAAAATATATAAATTGTGTAGAATTTAATGTAGGAGGAAAAAAAAAAAGAATGGTTGAAATGAAACTTTTTTTTTTTTGGAGACAAGTTGGAAGTTGAACTAGTTGGGGGACAACTTTTTCTCTAAAAATAAGTACAAAAAGATCGTAGTATATTTGGAGGGATCCAATTACAACATTTTATGATGACATGTCATGACACTATATGCTTATAAGTCATTTTTGTGATTTCAAAGTCCAAACAGTCGATTCGAACTGTTCAACATAATCTCCATATTAAAATGTACTTAGAGACCAAATTTTACATTTTTGGGATTTTTTTTAGTATATATTAAGGTGTGTACAAAATTGCTGTTTTTAGACAATTTTGGACTATTGAAAAACTTTGATTTTCAAAATTTCTAAAAAAAATAGTATACAATTATAAAAAAAAATTAAAATTTGGTCTCCAAGCATATTTTAATATGGAGATCATGTTGAACGGTTCGGATCAATTGTTTAGATTTTAAAATCGCAAAAACAACTTATAAATATAATGGTGTCATGATGTGTCACCATAAAATGGTGTAATTGGATCCTCCTCATCATATTATCAATTTTACAAATATGACAAGATGAAAAATATGGGAAAATAGAATGTGCACAAAATAACTTTAACAAAACCTGGTGTGCTCCTGGTAGTCACTACCTGGCTTTAAAAAAAAAAAAAAAAAAAAACTGGTGTGCATTCCCATAGTATCTATTGATGAAAGGAACCCGCATATCATAAATTATGCACAAAGTTAACCAGATAATAACAATACGGGGCAATTTAAGCAAAGAATTACTGACATAAATTCATACCATTTCACCAGTAATTGAATCTGATTGGGTTGGATCAAATTGGCAGATACAATACCTGAAGAACAGCTACATAACTTCAGAAAAGTTGCACTTGAGGAATTATGTTTTTAATGAATAAACACAACTACTCTGCTTGTTGACAATAATAAATTCCGATGTACCAAGCAGATCAGGTCATGATCAAACATGGACATAATCTGGTAAAAATCTAAGGTTAGGTCAACCTATGTCAAAAATAAGGTCTCAACTGTAAGACGGCACTTAATAAACACCTAGTTATATAACTTCCTACTGGATGGCGTAAAAAGGTAAATGATACCTTGTAACTGCTAATGTCATGTGTGTACAAAATTGCTATTTTTACATTTGAAGCCTACTCAACAAAATAATAGGATTAAAAATAAAAAAAAGGGACAAGATAGGCTTCTTTACTACGGCCAATCGCAGTGCTGGTAGTAAAGAATGAAGCTATGCTTTAAAAAACTACGTCTTCAATCAAACGATTTGTTGTCAATTAATAAACAGATCGCTACAAATAATCAACTGGCAAATGACATATGTAAACATAAAGATGATTTTTAGGGCATATGTAAAACAATTAAAATAACTAGTCAACTAATAATATAATAATCCTATAAACTATATATCCTGAAAAGTACAAGGAGTTCCCATCATTTGCTCTAACAATAATTTGGTCAATCTTCATTCTTGTGCTTGGAAATTAAAGTTGTAGCAACATGTCTGTCAATTTGGACAGTGCATTGAGGAAAGCAAATGATTTGGAAGACGAGAAGCTTTATGCCGCCTTACTGCTAGCAGAGGGGGATCAACGATTGTCATCCCTGCTCCAGCCACCGCTTGATCATTTAAGAGCCGGGTCTGATCTTCCTTTAGATGAAGGAAGCCGACGGCAAGCTATGTGCCCGGATCTATATCGAGCCATGTTTTCTGGATCCATAAATCGTGTTATTGAGTTGCTTGGGCTACAAGAGGAGATGACTCACATAAACAATGTTAGTCATGGTAATGGCACATATGGGTCATGAATATATATTTCTTACTAATTTCTTTTTTTTTTTGTATGAAAGTGGGTGGTACCCACAAATTTTTATTGAAACAATATAAAACTGTCCAGGTACAGTTTTAGGTACCCCAACAATTCATGGCCATAATCCTGATGCAATTGAACTTTTGACAAATAAGTGGTTAACAGTTTCAGATTGCCCACATAGAGGGCAAGAGTTATCACCAATCAAACCCCTTTTGAAAAGCTTTTATTTTTCTGTTTTTTTGACAAGCCATAGCAAAAAAAAAAAATTTTGAGAGGGAGTTTCAATTTCCAAATAGTGAGGTAACTGCAAGGTATCCTAAAGTAGACCATCCCCAAACAATTTTATTAATTTCCTTAATAATATAAAAAGTACTTGGTGAAGGTAATTTCTCATATTTTGCTGATCCATTACAGATTCCACTCATGTGGAAGTTTTGTTGGAACACACTCACGAGAGTAAAAAATCAAATAGGCACTGGGGAGGCAGAGTTCACGGTGACGGTTTATGCACGCTTCAAGAGGTCACTGCTGAAAAGAACACCGTGCTCCACATAGCTGCAGAACAAGGCCATGAAGAACTTGTCGAAAAAATCATCCGGAGAGACAATACTCTTTTAGTATCTCAAAATTCCAAGCATGAAACACCACTGCACCTGGCTGCCAGAGCAGGACACCACATCATCGTCTCCCTTATTATATTTCTAGCTCAAGAGTCAGGTATTGGGGCCTATGAAGTTCTCACAAAAAGAAGCATCAAAGGCGATACAGTTCTACATGAGGCGGTTCAGCATGGTCATGAAGATGTGGTGCAAGTACTCATGACAGTGGCTCCTGCACTGGCTGTTGAGTTGAATAATGCCTCAATGTCTCCCTTGTATCTTGCTGTGGTTAGAAATTCTATTGGTATTGTAACAACATTATTGCAATTCTCACACTCATCCTTTGTTGGGCCAAACCAGAAAAATGCTTTGCATGCTGCTGTTCTACAAAGTCAAGGTAAGAATACTACTCTTCTAAAGAATCTGTCTAATTAATTAGTAAAGAACTTGCAATTGGAAACTAAATTTTTTTAAGAACTACCAATAAAGAAAGTACTCAAATTTTTGTTTCCAATGTCAGAAATAACGACCATGCTGCTTGATTGGAAAGTTGAATTGGCGAATAAAAGGGATGCCTCAGGAAGCACTCCAATTCACTACGCAGCATCCAGTGGAGATGTTGCTATAGTGAAAACTATTTTGGATAAAGCGCCCTTAGCTGTTTACATTCAGGATCAAGAAGGATCATCACCTTTACATGTTGCGGCGCGAATGCGTCATTATTCTGCCATTTCTTGTATGATTGATCACTGTCCGGACTCATTTGAGCTTTGCGACAACCAGGGTCGGAACTTCCTGCATATTGTGGCTCAACATGGTGGTAGAGATATTAATCTTAATCATCAAGATTTGAAAAATATAATATCCATAATTAATCTTGTTTCACAGAAATCGGATATGAAAAAGTTAGTTAATGAGAGGGATAATGAAGGAAACACACCCTTGCACTTTGCTTCTATGAATGGCTTTTCAGAGGTAATTTTGCATTTTGTTAAAGTAAGCAAAGCAGACACGACGCTAATGAATAACGAAGGCAAGACAGCACTGGACCAAGCGGTTTCATTAAGAAGCTTCTTACTCATGGTAGAATCTCCAATATGTTATATTTATTCTGGAAACACCATAATTATTAATTATTATCACCAGCTAATTTTTCAGAATTTATTTTATTTGAATAATTAAGTATATGTTAGGCTCTTATGACCCATATGCTTATGACAAAAAAAAATGATTTCATATATCTTTGAATCTTTTTGTTTCCATTTTTTCACATTTCGAGTACTATACCATCAGTTGAGCTCCATAGAAAAGGCCTCGATAGTGTTTGTGCCCATGTGATTGGTTTAATCGATCAGGGAATCAATTACCTTTTGTTTGTTAAAAAAAAAACTAAAATGCACATAAATTTTAGTAATTAGCAAGAACATTGTCTTGTAAATCACAAGTATCACAATGTATTGGTTGTTTGTCGACATAACAATTATTTGAACAGGCAGGTGCTGTAGCAACGCTGTCTGCTTATGGAGCCACTTTTAGTCCTCGGCGACAAGACAAAGTACTGAAGGACTGGAAAGATGAAACAACAAAATGGATAGACAGAGTTTCCAAGAACTTGATAATTGTTTCTGTTTTAATCGCTACAATTGCATTCTCTGCTGCTTTCAATGTGCCGGGATCGTACAATGGGAACGGAGTAGCAAACCTCCGTCAAAAAAAACAATACAACATCTTTCTCGTACTCGACACAATTGCCATGTCAACCTCTGTGTCTGCAGCAATGTTGCTCATGGTTGCAAAGGCGGTTAGTAAAAGGGGCTCTTGGACTTGCTTTTGTCTCTCCTTGAATTTATTGTGGACATCCCTATTTACTATGCAATTGGCCTTTACCATCGCTGTATCAGTAACATTGGGTGATGGTAAAGGTAATGCCACCAAGTCTATCATTGCTTCTATTTCGACGTCTTTCTTTAGTTGGACAGTAGATAAAATCCATAATATTGGCTCCCCGGCAAAATTTAGGACAATAAGAAAATATCTCTCTTCTACGAAAGAACAAACGCAAACAACACGCCAAATTGCTATTCAATTTCCCAAGTTGGCCTCCTATGTTAGGATGTGGAATTTGTCTTTCTTCTTAAACTTGTTTTTTTACATCATAACCCAAGTTATATTGTGGACAATACCATATTTTGACTAAAAGACAGCAGTAGTTGCTCTGTTTATAAGGATATGAGGTTTTTATAGTTATTTGATATTTTACTTGTGTGTGGAAATTATATAATTTGTAAAATAAATCAACTATTGAGTGTTTCTTTTGTAGATATGCAGTGTTCTTGAGACATGAATTAACATATCTTTAGTAATTTTGGTAGTCCTATATTGGGAAGAAACTTCTTCCCAATAGATTATTGAAAGAAGCTGTGTTGGTACACAGAATTTCCCAATAGATTATGTGGGATGTAGATTTCATCCGTCCCCTTCTTTATAAAGCACTCAAGTCGATTCTCCAAACCGTAACTTCTATAAAGAATATGAACAAAGTGGAAAGAGGGGAGAGTGGATTTTAAAAATAGATCATACCATTACAGATTTCGGCCCACATTCCAGTGTAGCAACCTCCACTTCGTAGCTCCTACTAAAACAGCCTCCTTTTCTCTTCTTTCCAGTAATGACACCACAAAGTCCCATCTAGTTAGTTAAGATCTTATTGCATGAGTTTCGTTAAGGTACTGACACTGGCAGTTTGGTACCATGATTATGTTTTGGTGGTATATATTACATTGGTTATGCTTAAATTATGATACTAGTACTATATACAAACGAATTTTCATGTCCCCATACATTATTGAATTTACTGGTATGAATTAACGGACAGTAGTAAACTCCGCCTGTGTAGTTTTTACACAGCCAGTCCCAAGTCAAGAAATAAGAGGAGCGTTCATGATAGGTTTGGCGAGCTAACAGTGAAAAAAGTCTCTTTATGGAAATGAAATCCTCACGAATTGAGTAGTAGTAGTACTCATGGTTTGGAAAATCGGCCGAGTCGGAACGGAATCGTCCGGTGACGATCTGATTTTTCCCGAGTTAACTCGGCTATATAAGTTATATACAAAAATCGATAAAATTGAAGCGAAATCGAAACAATTGACCGAATTTTCACTCATTCTCTTATTTCTAGAGAAAAATTACATTGTTTCGGTGATTCAATAGGACTAATTTTGGGTTATTTGTAACGACAGTAGAACTGATTTGGGGAAATCGCGTCTTAGAGGGAAGAAGGAGAAGGCTAAAATTCTTCTAAATTATTGTATAGACTTGGTGTATGAATACTGTACTGTTTTATTTTGAAAACATTACTTTGTGTACGGTGAACCATGTCCAGAACGGTTATAAAATTGGAGGAGCGGATACTTTACTGTAGTGTTTTGAAAAAAACCGGGGGTTCAAGAACCGGACCGTGGGAACCGTGGACCGCAACCGTACCGAACCGGACCGAGGTTCAAAACCGGACCGGACCGGACCGATTCAATTTAAGGTTCTAGAAAGGTTTTTATCTAATATTTTGGACTAGAACCGGACTAAACCGGACCCTACTAAACCGGTGAACCGTGGGAACCGTGACAAAACTGGACCGGACCGGACCTCATATTCACATATTCTTATTATTATTAAACTTTTGCTCTTTTCATTATTCTCAAAATTATATTTCATTGTTTCAAAAAAAATATTTAGTTGCAAAATCTTATTATGATTATAAAGTGTATAATTTATAAAAATCTTATACGATGGGTGCAAAAATTAAGCAAGAAAAATTAACATTCAAATGAATAAATGGTAATAGGGGTTGGTCTAGGACCGGAACCGAACCGAACCGAACCTAGAACCGGACCGGACCGTGCGAAATTGGACCATGGTTCTAGCAAGGTTTTGAGCCAACTATTTCAAGTTAGAACCGCCGGAACCGAACCGTATAGAACCTTGGACCGTGAGAACCGTGACCCGTGCGAAACCGTGAACCGGCCGAATTTGAACCGGACCGGACCGGACCGAACCGTTTGGTAAACACTACTTTACTGTAATCTTCAATTTGGACCGCGTCAGGAGCATGATACTTCACCTACTGTAATCTTTAATTGCATCACTAATGTTATTTTTTCGTTTATACCAAAGTTAGCTATTAATAAATACTGTCCTATTTAATTCAATATTGATTATGCTATTAGATAGACAGCGATTTATTTTATTATTATCTTTATTTGACTAAAGTAAACGGTGCATATAGTTGTTTTCAATAGTAATTTTATTTATTTATTTATTTATTTTATAAATTAAGTTTTTTGTTTTATTTTATTTTGACCAAAGAAAAATAAAATATTAATTGTTTATGAAATAAAATATTTTTCGTTGAAGATAAATTAATGCATACAAAATAAAATATGAAAAAGGTGAAATTTCAAATTACGCATTTTATTTGTCTTTTGTGAAATAATACAATGCAAATTTAATTGTTACCTATGTTTTGGCTACAAAACAGGCTTTCTACAAAAAAAAAAACCGAGTTTCCGAGTCAACTCGTCCGATTCCGGGCTTCCGGCCGATTCATCCGATTCCGATTTAACGGTCAAGAATCCGATTCCAATTCCGATTCCGAGCTTCAAAACTATGGTAGTACTAGGATGGGTGACCACCTAGAAAGTCCCTGTGTTGCTGATTCTGGTTGGATTTCATTTCTAGCCTACCCCAACTTATTTGGGAATAAAAGCCTTGCAGAAGAAGAAGAAGAAGAAGAAATTAAGCATTAACGAACAACAGTACTAGTCTTTGAGCAGATTGCATTGTTCCGGTTTGAGACTTCTTAGTCCCACTATAGAAAATAAGAAAACAAGTACAACATTTATATTGCCTTCGCACAGGGCTTTGATCCCCGAGCTCAGTAGCATGGGTGCGTAATCCAAGGGGAGACACTGGATGAGGGAAATGCGTGAGGCTGGTTGCATAACATTGGTTATGCTTATATTATGATACATTATTGAATTTACTATATAAACGAATTCTCATGTCTCCATACATTATTGAATTTACTGGTATATCTTTGAGTAGATTGCATGACATGACCAGATTTCGCTATTTTTACCAACCATGTACAAATTATGGTATCATCAAATTAAGGTCCTGAATTTTGTCGCTTCGCTACTAATACTGGTTAGGTTGGTACACCCATATCTCAGTACGTAGGTACAGTTCAGGGTGCAGGGACTACAGTACAACCTTGTCTAGTGATTATTGATTGATTTTATGCACCAGATTTTGAGCAAAGTTGGCGGTGGTACTGCTGTCTCTGGTAAACATTACAGACTTGATGGTACACACACAGATACAACACACCAATCATTGTAAACAATTCAGTTGAAGAAAAATATTAACAAAAAAAAAATCTGATGTTTAAAGACACAATAAGGAATTTATCTATTCAAACATCTACATATGAAATCACAAAAAGTAATAAAACAACAATCAAGTACAGTCATGTTACCATTAGAGTTCACTAATGTGGCCATCTGGCATGGAATTGTGTGAAATACTGAAATTTCTTTATCGTTAAATAACTGGCATTTGCTACTAAACACACAGATAAACAAATTAACCTGATATTAATAAAGCATACATATAGACACAATTACTGAAGTATGAGATGAAGCACACACAATACTTTTCTATTTCCATCAGAAGTATTTTGCACATCAATTTGACCGACAATGACATCTCCTGAGAACATTAACAACTCTGGTAAATATATTGTCTCGGTTCAGTTGAGTTAGACCGATGCATACTTTACCAGTGAGGATGCCATGGAATAAATGACTCGATTTTCTCTCTATACCTGAGATCCTAGATAATTTTAACAACAAAAAATAATATGTCCCTATTCAAGCACCCCAAGTCATAGTCCCTGTCTTGTCAAAATGCCACAGCTTTGACATGTAACAGGGCTTCTACAACATCCCCTCCAGCTACAAAGTACACAATAGCAGTACACAAAACAAGTTGCCAAGGAGTACGAACGCCAGGCAAAGATCCATGTTTTTGGATTGTATCAGTTCATGATTAAAGCAATTTTGTTAATGTTCAAACCGGGAGACATTCCATCAGAGGCATTTCAGCAAACATCTAAGCTGCAACACCAATTTACAATCTCATTAAGTGCAGAGACCCAAACATGATCCACTCAACATATCCGGAATCAAACTTATTCTCAGATATTATATGAAAGGTTGCATGCATCAATTCCACATCTAATCTACACAGGTTTGGAGATTTGTTCCCGTTTGTGTCTTTGAGACTTCTTAATCCCACTATGGAAAATAAGAAAACGAGTACAGCATTTATATTTCCTTAGTGACGAAGGACCTTGATCGCCGAGCTCAGTACGGGATCTCATCCGTTCTCAGTTGGCCTGCCCGTTCCAAGTTGGGCAATTGATTCAAGCAGCTTAGGCGAAGGCCTGGGTTGACTGGATCATGGAGAAGAGGGAAATGCGTTAGGCTGGATTCACAGAGCAGCGAATACCCTCGCTCTCAACGGTGGAAGAACCGAAGAATAACGGACCGAGCAGCTGAGATCCACCATGGCCCTAAAGAGAGTTCCAATCGAACGGGGTCATCCTTTTGCTTGCTATCTGAGTCGACGACGACCAATGTGCCTAATTTTGATCCCCTATCCTCCAATAAGGATCTGCCCCCATTCAGAAATCACAGAGCAGTATAAGAGAACTGTTCGATTTAGCATCCATTGTATGTAGAGAAGGAAATACGTGACACGCCGTGACGTGATGTAACAAACACGTTGTGATTTGGTCACGTGACGTGACGTAACGTGATCAACTTTTTTTTTTCACGTGACGTGACAAAAATGATGGAGGATGGTTACGTCACGCGTAGTCACGCCGTGGCCATACGTGACATGATCACATGTGACGTAATGTGTCATGACGTAAATTAGTCATATCAATTTTTTTATATTTTAATTTAAATCGTTGAAAATTTAGAAAAAAAATATGAAAAATTCTAAAATAAGTAAATAATGTTGTAAAGATTATTTTGTTAGGAAAGGTTGTATCTAGCATTATTTTAAAAATTCAAATTACAAACATTCATTAAACTAAACTAAATAAAATAAAAATCAGTACTACATCAGTACCAGTATCACTGAACTTACACTAAAATAAAAATCTGAATACTCTATACATACAAAAAAGTGGGATACTCTATGTTTCATACTGTGACGTGGCGTGACGTGACGTGACTGGTTCACATAACGTGACGTGACGTGTATTTTTCACTAGAATCGGTCACGTCACGCGAATGATCACGTCACGCGACACGCGAGTCACGTCAAGTAATCGACACACGTGACGTGATGTGACGTTTACATGACGTGACTAGTCACGCCGTGACAAAATTCCTTCTCTAATTGTATGTTCACAGAGCAGTATAAGTGAATATGCTGCAATTCCAAAGGATCGCATGATCCTTCAATTCCAATCTCAACTGTTTATTTATTGGAATACACGAATCTCAAAAGAAGTTAATTTTTGTCCACGAATTTCAAAACATATGAACGGTTAAGATTGAAATCGCAGATCCATGCAATTCTTTAGAATCGCAGCAGATTTATTTTCCTCCTTGGATTTCTGTGGCCTTATTGCTGTAGGCTCAATTTGGAAATTCCAAAACAAATAATGAATTCAAAAGGTACCGTTACTGTAAGTCTGTAATGGCATTACGCCAAAGCATAGTGACAAATGAATTATTCCGGTTCGGTTCAATGAAGTCAAAAATTCGTGACTCGGAAATAATTCGGATATAATTCGAAAATAATTTGGTATTATTCGGATTAGATATCTCAATCTTGTAAGGGAGCAAAACAAAAAAAATAACCAAAAAAAAAATTTTGGAAATAATTCGGAAATAATTCGGGAAATTCAGAGAAAAATCATAAATAATTCGGTCAAAGTTCGATCAACCGAATAATTCGGCGTTCGGTTCAGCATTACAAAAAAAAACAAATTATTCGTAAATTATTTGCAAATTATTCGCAAATAATTCGCAAACCTTGTTACAATGACCAAAGCAGTATTCTTGTAGGAAAGAGCCTACCTCAGGATTTGAGCCCATTTGGCCCAAATATAGAATTAAATATCATTTTCTAAGCTCTAATTATGGACTTTTATACTTTGAAGACTCGTTCCATTGCATAAATTAATAAAATATGCCAAAGAGGGTTGCGAGAAAAAAAAATTATCTAATCACATGTGTTTGACTTGTCGGACTTGAAAGGTGTGCTTGGAATGTAGCAATTAAAGTTAAGGTAAACAAATCAAATTAGAAATAACCGGAGGAGCCCAATTTGGCTTAAAACATGAGGTTCTCTTATATTTTTATCCGGTTCAGCCAATTTGGTTTCTGATATGCTCAGTCCTCAGTTCTTGAAATTCAAAATACTCTTGGCAACATTTAGTTGGTCAAATATATGAAGAGTTTAATTGTTCTTCCATCTCGTTTGTAAAATAATAACATAAAAACTAAAACTATGCAATTTTCTCAGAAGAATATATATATTTTTTTTGAGTAAAGATTGGAGGTCAAGCCACCCAACTATTTAATACCTTTGTTATTATAACAAAGGATTTCCCCCATCTGGGTTTCGAACCCATGACCTATAGTATAGAGACCATGTGCCTTAGCCACTAGACCAAAGGCTAGTTCTCCTCAGAAGAATATATATATAATGGATGATTGGATGTTTCTCTTCTTTCCCTCCAGTTCAAATCTGATTCCATGTATCTCTTGAGATTCACGTTTACAAATTGTTTATACATATATATGTTTTCATAGTAGTCAAAACTTGAAATCTGAAACGAACTTTCATGGATTATTAGTTGAACTATCCTAGATAATCTAATTTTACACTTATAGACGAGCATTATAAAAAACCTATACATTTGACTTTTGATTTCTTTAACTTGTATCTTTTTTAAAGGGAAAATTTCTAGTGTACCCATCAAAACTTTTGAAATTGCCAATTTCTCCATCAAAATACCATAATATCCAATATCCCCAACAAATTTCAATATTCTTTCTTTTATCTCCTTTTCATTATTTAATTTTTTATTTAATTATTATAAAAATTATATGGACCAATATACCCTTTAGGTTTTAATGGAGATGTCCTGTTTCTTCCTCTCAAACACTCACGCCTTGATATTTCCTGTTGAAGGAGATTGCACGGGAAAAAATTTCAGCCCCAGTTCTCCCTCAGCTAAAGCTATTGAGCTTGAATTTCATTTGTACTAATGAACCTCTCTCAGCCCCAAGTTATTCCTCGTCTTTATTTTTTAGGTTTTGTGATTTTGATCTTGTTTAGACTAATCAAAGGTTTGAATCAAGTATCGAAAGTAGATTTGGAGATCTAATCGATTTCACCTATTTAAACTAATCAAAGTAAATGGCAATTTTGTTAATCGAATTTCACAGGTGCTTTTATTACCTCGGCAGCTCTAAGCCTCTAACATTTCTCTGGACCACTCCTTGTACCACTCTAACATTTCTCTGGACCCCTCCTTGTACCTCTAACAATTCTGTTCTATGAATTTTAGACCTTGTTATATCCTGGACCAAACTATTTTGCTGTAACTTCAACAATTTGTTACTATAATTCTCTTAGCTAAACATTTGAGAACTGGAGTGAATATTGGAAGCCTGACGGCTCATTCCCCTCAAACCTTCTACGGAAAAGTCAACAATCTCATGTAAAGAAAGAGTTTTCCGGAATGGGTCAAACATCAACTAAAACTTACTGATTAAAGCGGAATCAATAAACTTTTCAGAAATTTCTACAGAAGCAATAAGAACGATATTTACTTACCTTCACGCACCAGCCCATGAAACGTTTGTCCAAATTTCTTTATTTCGCGGTAGACCTAACCAGAGAGATGATGCAAGGCACGAGCGATACCTGAAAGATACTTTCTAGCACCGGAAAGAAAGAAGATGAATATACGGGAGCAAATATTAAGCGCGAAGGTCTTTCCATTTTTTATTCAATCATGTTACATTTAATTAATGGATATCTCCATTAAAACTAAAGGGTATATTGGTCCATATAATTTTTACAATAATTAAATAATTGATTAAATAAGAAAAAGGGATAGAAGAAAGAATATTGAATTTTGATGGGGATATTGGATATTATGGTGTTTTGATGGGGAAATTAGCTATTTCAAAAGTTTTGATGGGTACACTGGAAATTTTCCCTTTTTTAAACTTCCATTTCTTTGCATGTTGGCGCAGTTCGTATTGATCCATTTATAAAATAACAACTTCTATAATTATTAGTGTCATTTGATATTATTTTGAAATTGTCAAATATAGATTCCATTAGAATAACAAATTAGGATATATAGATGTAGAGGAGCGAGAATGTGTTAAGCTTTATTTGGATGTCGTACGCACGATGAGATCGATTAAGAGAGACAGCTTAAGAGAGATGTACAGGGTCATACCCTGTTGAAAACAAAAAGGATTAGAGACTAATAATAACCTCAGAGAGAGCAATTAAAATTAGTATATAAAGTTATTCAATCAAATCTTTTTTTCTTTTTTTACAAACCATAGGCAACAGTACAAAACTAGACAACTGTTAGAAATCCCAACAGCTCGATCTTTTTTCTCTTTTGCTATATAAGCACCATTG
Source organism: Carex arenaria (assembly GCA_964058825.1). Lineage (NCBI taxonomy): Eukaryota > Viridiplantae > Streptophyta > Magnoliopsida > Poales > Cyperaceae > Carex > Carex arenaria. Next base: position 60,286 of record CAXKVW010001010.1, read on the forward strand.
TAAACAGTAACTATTCAGATTGCAATAATATTTCACAATCATCATTCATATATTATTCCGCAAATTCAACGTGGTATCAGAGCCCTGATCCACAACAACAACAAAAACAAGAGCCTTAAAGGCCACGAAAGCACTGGGCAGTAAGAAACTGCAACAGTCACCCAAAAAAAATCCGATCACATACCAGAACCAAAAAATCCACAAAATACCAATATGTCTCAAAATTCAGAAAGACTTACAGGAACTCTTCTGAATGGCAAAAATTATCTGACCTGGGTCCGGTCGGCCACATTCAGTCTAAGTGCAAGGCAAACTCGAATATGCCACAGGCAAAAACGAACAACCAAAACCAGCAATAGTTGGCAAACCTAATGAGGCAGAGAAAAAGGTCATAGCCGAATGGAAAAGCGGTGATCACCAAGTAGTGAGTTGGTTGCTGGCAGCCATGGAGCCTACACTGGCCGACATCTTCGTCTACTCAAATTCAGCCAAGGAGATGAGGGATATAATAGAAAAATTGTACGGCCAAAGAAACAATTATTCTCACATTTATCGACTCCAAGAAAAAAAGATAAATCTTGTTAAACAACAAACCCAATCTGTGACCGACATTTTGAGTCATCTCTAAAAGGGTAGAGATGAAATTAGGGTTTATAGGCGACCCACAACAGATCTCACAGAAATACAAAAAAAAAGAGGAACAAGATGAAATATTTGAGTTCCTAGCAAGCCTAGACACAAGCTATGAACCGATTAGGTCACAGATACTCCTTTCAGCCGTGCTACCCTCATACGATGAGGCGGCTGCCATGGTTAGAAGGGAGGAATCAAGAAGAATGGTTATGAACCCTCAAACTACAGAAAACCTCAAATCAAAGGCCTTTGCGACATATAAACAAAACCCTAGGTTCGTTTGTGAGACAAATTTGGTTCTGGTTAGGTGACTGTCAGGATATTTTTTTCAGTTGGTTCACTGTCCAAGATGTTATGAACTTTGCTTATTCTCTGCCATCTAAACAACAACTTAGTTTTTTTAACTGCCTTTAGTGCTTTAGCTTGGTGTATGTGGAAACAAAGGAACTTAATTTGTTTTGAAAATCGACAATGTGTGACTGGCTGTACTGTTATAATTTATATTATGACAACAATGTTATATTGGACAGGAGCTGGCGTTGATCAAGAGGGATTACACCAATGGATGCCAGCTGACATCAATCTCATTCCTGTTCGGGCATAACCGTCTCGCCCTGCTCTCCAACTTCCATCCTCATCTGAAGAGGATCCTGGCACCTCTGCTTAATGAGATCCTCATGACTTCATATTCTCCAAGTCGATTAACTGCTATATTTTGCTTTGATTATTTAGATGTTCTGACTTTTGCTACTTTTGAGATATTATGTGCTCTTTGTTCTATTTTGCTATATCTCTGTTTTGTAATATTGCTTGAGATAGACAAGCTCTAAACTCCTCCACTTTATGTAAACCTTTTTTATATTTCGAAATGAAATGGGCTATGTCTTTTTTAAAATAATAATAATAATAAATAAATAAACAAAACCCTAGCTCAAGAACTGAGGTGTGGAGAGACCAAACCCTCAAATGCGATCACTGCAATAGAGAGGGGCACCAGTGGAGGGGTGTTAGTTCCTCCATCCGCACCTCCGACCGATCCGCAAAGGAAATGGCAGTTTCAACAGAGGAGGCGACAAGAGGTAGGGAGACCACGAAGAGGTAAATGAGAAGAAGGGGTTTTCTGCTACGATGGGTGAACCGGAGCGGGAGTGGGAACCAAAATGTAAACTGGGCTGTCACTGGGTTTAATTTCGATTCAACTTACCCTAAAGGGTCAAGTTCGGATCCCATGCACGCAACAACTTCTGGACTCCCTCTCTGTGTTGTTTCCTCTCTGTGCCGCTTCAAAAAACAATAAAAAAATTCAGGTATGGCATTCAATCAAACATATAAATTTAATTCAATAAGTTGGATCTTAGACTCTAGAACAACGAACCATATGACTAGAAATAGATATTTATTAAATAATTTTGAACTTAGCAAAACCGATCAATTTGTACCAGTTGCCAATGGTGAGAAAATGAAAATTAAAGGAATTGGTACAATTAACATTTTTTTCCAAAGAACTACCAAATGTGTTATGCTTAGAAAATTATTCATCAAATTTGTTATCCATTAGTAAAATCACAAAAGAATTAGAATGTGAGGCCATTTTTACATCTAAAAATGTGATTTTTCAGGAATGGATAACCAAGAGGATGATTGGTAGAGTTATAGAAAATAGACTCTATATGTTGAATCATGAAAAGATAACTTGAGTGTCAAGAGAAGAAGATTTAGGAACTCTTTGGCATAAAAAGAATTGGGCATCATTTTGACAAAATTTTAAAGTGTATTTTTTATTTTTCCTAAAATAGACTGTAGTAATTGTGAGGTGTGTAAATTAGGAAAACACACTAGATTACCATTTTATTCATCAAATTGTAATAGTGAAAAAATTTTGATTTAATTCATTCGGGTGTATGGGGACTGGCACCCATTGAATCACTTAATGGATATAAATATTTTGTTCTTTTCATTGATGATTTTTCTCACACAACTTGGTTATATTTAATGAAAATAAAAGTGAAGTTTTCTCACACTTTCAAGAATTCTATAACTTTGTAGAAACTCAATTTGATGCAAAAATTAAAGAATTTAGAACCGATAATGGAACGGAATTTGTAAATCATTTTTTTTTCAAATTTCTTCAAACAAAAGAGAATTTTACATCAAACCACTTGTGTCTTGTTGTACCCTAAAATGTTGCTCAGATGAAATTGGCAATATTTTGATGTTTGGAATATACCAAGGGTACATGACAACTCTCTAAAATGGATTGAGAGTGGTGTTTTAAAGTTCATGGTATGATTATGCATGCAAAACTATGAATTTTGATATGATATGCAATTTATAACTCAAAATGATTGAAGAGTTATTAAATTTTCATGAAATATGCTGACTTGGCACAATCTGAGTGGTGCCACGCAAGCAAAACCTCATCTCAGATGTTCTGGGTGCAAATTCGGACTCACCAAACAAACCCCTGACAGCTTGGGCCCATATGTCATAGGCTCATCCATAATTTCGCTTAAACCATGATATGGACAGACTTGGTGCAAGGAAATATGACTCTGTGCACCGGGCGTCAGAGTCTCGGCTCATCATGTGCCAGGTGCACCCAAGAGCGACTAAATGTCACTGAGTTTAAATCGCAACGCCCCGACCCCTTCGTTTTGCCTGGACCCAGAGCCCGTGAACCATAATGGGATTATTACGCAGTTTATGTCAGTTTTATACACTGAAAGGTCATAACTAATCGGATTAAGACAAATGTTCTAATGGGTCTAACGGGTCATCTTCTTCAATCTCCTTCTCCGTTTCCGAGATCAAATCATAATAAACCTCGAAATTAGAAGATAAATGAGTTGAGGTATGATCAAATCATGATAAAGAGATCATTACCAAGAGCTTCATGTTCTTGTTTGAGTGCGAGATAGGTCCCTTCAACCCAGTCCGAGGAACATCGCCATGGCTGAGGGAGGTTAAGCCGAAATAGATGAAATTGAGGCTTGAGACCTTGCTATGATCTATATAGATGTAGAACGACACAATATAAAGTGTCAATTTGATTAAAACATGATCAATTGAGCATAGACATGAACATGCTCCAATGCCGCTCGGGTGCAAGTGTGACCTTGCAAAATTGTTGTTCAGGGTGATGTAATATGCTCTGGGACACCTTAATTAACATGTCACGATGCTATATGTGATGTTAAAATGATGACAATGCACAAAGCCGATGTGGCACCAGTTAAGATGCGGTATATCGCCAATACATGGTATTCGGCCGTTACAGCTGCTAACAGCCTCGTGGTCCCCAAGGGACACATGTTACACACTCAGAGGATGATGCCAAACAGGATAATATTATCCCTTCAATGCTAGGATCACGCAATGCATGCATGTCTCCCTATGCCCGGCCGATCAAGGGCTCCAAAGCGTGACACCTCATCTCTGGATCAATCCAAGGGCTATGAATGAATGAATTGCACGAAAATATCTAAATCAATGTTAAAAGCGTGACTCTTGCCAAAATAGGCGCATGAATGCATATGAACCAATCCAGACCCTTGATCAAGCACTTGGTGGCCATGATGAAAGCCAGTATGCAGGTGCTCCAAACTCAAACCCTAGCTCTGCCCTATAAAAGACACCCTATACCCATGATTTTGATATATACAACAACACACATATACAGCAATTGGCAGAATATACACAATCAAGCTTCAAGCTTCTCCTTTTCTACTGTTAGGCTAGCCATTAGCAAAAGCTCTCAAGCTCTCCTGTGTTATACTTCAATTTGATAGGTAATAAAGATAGAAATGAAGATGTAAAGCCCCTAGGGGCTGTGCTATGTAATAACCTTCCTTTGAATGCAAGTTCTTAGTTGAATTTTATTCTTTTCTCTACTGTCATGCTTCTCTTTTTGCTTCTTTTTCGATTTCTTCTTTTATTTGATCAATTTGGAACCTTTATGTGAGGATTCCGTGATAAAGAATGAAGCTTGCATCTTGACAAGCACTGCACAGGATCTGAGGATCAAAGTTTCTCTCTTTTTCATGCTTCTTTTCTGTGTTCTTGTACACACATATGATCTGAGCATTTCTTTAGTGTTCTGCTAAGCAAATGATGAATAATAATGCATTTGTTGACCTACTGCAGCTCCTTATGCATTTGAGTTCTTCAAATGCTTTGTTTAAACATTAAAGGAACTTAAAAGTGTAAAAATGACAAATCTGACCCTTTGATCCCTTTAAAGCATGCTTAATAAGTGAAGATGTGGTAATTGAGCTACTTTAGTTCTTGCTACATCAGATTTATTGAGTTTGCTTTGCAAAAGAGGGATCAAAGGCTTTAAAACATGCACAAAACCAGGTCCAGTCAGGTTGAGCTGTATAGCATCCCTACTGGCACCTTTGACTGAGCCCATATGCACTTTAGAACTTGATCTCAGGGATGAACACATGTTATGATGCATGAAAATCTGAGTTTCAAGAGGATATGCTGTGCAAATGGTGAGAGGAAGTGAGACCAGTTGCATATATACAGCTTTCATGCTCAATATAGGTATATGTATACTGTGTCTATGATCCCTCAAGGATTTGCTCTTTAAAAAGATGAAATCACATGTTAAAATCATGATTTTCAAACAAACAAGGGCCTTTCTATGCAAAACTGTCACTGTGACAGATGTTTTAAATGTTGAAATATGCTCAGCTGAGCTTGATTTGATGAACTTGGAGCTTTGATACAATATTTTGGAGCTTTGATCTTGTTTATATGTTGACTGGTACCAAATCAGTGGCATAACACCACTGTACAAGGTTATATGATTAAACCAGACCCCATGTTCATGTTTAAATCCTGTCACACAGTATCTGGTACTGTACCAGACTTGAACTCAGCAGCCTTGCACAATATATGCATCACTGCACTGAAAACACACTGTTTGACCCCTATGCACAAATCTATCAATATCAGATAGTACAGGGACTAAATAAAAAAACCCAAAAACATAGTCAAATAAAGGACTTAAAAACATGCACATTCATGACAAATTTTTCATTTATAGGATTTTTCTGTTATTTTCTATGATTTTCTAAAATTCATATTTCTGAAAATATAAAACTGCACAGTGCATTGTTCTGGAAATTCAACCCCAGTTCACTGTTTCATCATTTTCATACCTCAAATGACCTTGAAATATTAAATAAAAAATATATTCATAATCTACACTTTCTGTACATGAATTTAGACTCAAAGTTTGCTCAAATCCAAGTTCTATAGCACCCAGAATAAAATCTTGAATTAAATACAAAATTTCTGTCACTATTGGACGATTATGCCCTTGACAGCTTTGAACAGACTCTTAAAAATATAAATAAATTCTTAAAAATCATAAAAATGGTCCTGGATACACTTGAGACATTATATTACATGTTTATAATCTTGCCCAATACAATCCTTCACTGAAATCTGAATTTAAATGAAAATCTATGTTTTGTATATATATTAAATCATATGCATTCTATACATATCATGTGTAGTTGATTCCTAAACCAAATCTAATGCCCTTAAACTCTTTGATATGCTTCAGTATGCTTATAAACAATGATTTCAGTGTTCAATTTCAATCCTTGTCCTCAACAATGCATGTTAGTACCAAATCGGCACTGTGCCGAGTCCCAAATCAATCGAAATGCTTAATTCATGATGAAACCCTATGTCCATGCTTCTCCTGAGCTTCCATGCTTCAAAATATGTCAAATAATGACTTAATCAAGCAAAATCTCAATGAAATTGCTAACAAATCGGATAAGAAACCAAATCGGCACTGATAGCGTCAATGTCAGACCCATATCGCCGTCCCTGACGATCGCCGGCGGCCGACAAAATCACCAATGTATTCCCCTTGAAGAGACAATCCAAACTGCACCGGCTCAAACCCGGCCGTGGTCGGAATCACGCCGGAGGAGAAACCCCTCTCGGGACTGGAGTCGTCCAGTTCTCTCGGCTGAGAAGGGACTATGTGGTTTGCGCGAATCTTGATGCAACATGATGTGTCAGATGAAGGCGCTAAATAAAATTCAAAAATCAATATCCAAATCTTAATGCAAAACTCATATCCAAAGGCCAACATTTTCCCTCTGTTAAATTAAATAAACTCTGACAAGTGGGGCCCATATGTCATGTTTAATGAGACACATAATTGAACCCGAATCTCAAAGCCCAATCAAAGGCCTATAAGCCTTTGCACATATCTTGGAACCCAAATACAAATCTCAAAGGCCCAGATCTCAAATCCAAAGACCCAGATTCATTCTCAAATTATATAAAATCAAATAAATATAATTCTTTTACAAATCAGTCCTTCTGACAAATAAAATTTTCATACAAATCAGCCCAATTTTCATTCCAATCCTCCTCAAAAGTCCAAATTATATTCCCAAGTCCTTCCAGAATTTATAAACAAGTCCCTGAAACATAAAAATATTTACAAATAAGTCATTTTTTATCATAACTTGTTCATTTCAAGTCCAAATTGACTCAAACCAAAACCAAATGAACTCAAATTCAATTCTCTATCATTTTAAATCAAATTCAAACATGTTCAAACTTCATCCATAACCTGAAATGACTAAAATGCCCTTTTCTTAAGTCAAACGCCATATTTTATAAATAAACCATGAAACATAACACATGTTTTTTTCTTAAATATAATCAAGTTGTAAATACGCATACAAGTCTTTCATGACTAAAAAAAATATCTTGTTCCATGACCAATATTTATACTGATGCTATGATCAAATATACATATGCACATGACCATATGGATGTCTAAAGCAATTGAGAACCCTGAATATACAAATGATATAACAAAACATGAGCCCTTTAGCTCCATTACTCAGTTCAAACCAAATAGGCACAAATCCTGGAATGAACGAGGTGTTCAGTTAGACCTGACAAGTCTCTCTGATGTAATTAACGGTGGGGGCTTGCGCCCGTCGGGAGTTAAACGTCTCCACAATCAAATAATAAAATCCTGGCTGACTGATCATGAACGTAGGTCTGGCTAAGAGTGAACCAGAAGATATGCAAAAAAATGTTCAGCAATACCCCGAGTTCGGTGCCCCACTCATGTTTGCCTAAAAGGCTGGAGCACTAAACCCATGCGGGAGCATTCCCCCACAAATATATCAGCATCGTTAGCTAACCTAACCATGCGACTTTTTGCGCCCTACATGTCTACACCCCAAACAAAATGGAGTGTCGAAACGAAAAAGATTGACATCTTCTTGAAATGACAAGGGTATTTTTATTTCAAAAGAATGTTCCTAAAAAATTTTGGTCGGATGTTATTCTAACTTCAACATATTTGATAAATAGATTACCAAGTGTGGTTTTAGATTATAAGAGTCCATTAGAACTCCTTTACCAAAGAAAAGTCAAGATGAACTATTTGAGAGTATTTGGATGTACATGTTATGTACACAAAACAAACAAGACAAATTGTATTATACATTAATTAAAACCATTTTTTTAGGATATTCTTCACAAAAAAAGGGTTACAAATGTTATAATCCAATAAATCACAAATTTCATATTTTTAGAGGATGAACCATATTATAAAAATGTTGAAAAAGATATCAACATTCAAGAATCACCAAATATATTTGTAATGCCACAAATTGAGCATTTGGAGGGAGGTAGGCCTCAAATAGAAAATGAAAGTGAAAGTGAGATAGAATAAATCTCACAAAACGAAGGCAATGAGAAAAATATGGAGGAAATTAGTGTAGAGGAAACTCCACTGAGAAGGTCATCAAGGGCAATACAACTATCAACAAGGTTAAGAAATTTTGTGACATATAAGGTACAATATCCGATTCAAAATTTTATCTCTTATAAAAAAAATCTCAACTCTACACAAATTATTTCTTACGTCTATTTCCAAATAACAAGAACCAAATAATTATTTTGAAACGATTAAAAATCCAGTTTGGATCAAAGCCATGAAAAAAGAGTTAAAGGCTCTTGAAAAAAAATGAAACATGGATAATTGTACAATTACCACAAAATAAAAAATCCGTAGGATGTAGATGGATATATAAAATTAAATATAATAGTGATGGTACCATAAAACGGTACAAAGCTCACTTGGTTGCCAAAGGATATACACAAACCTATGGTATATACTATTATGAAATATTTGCACACATTACCAAAATAAATACCATAAGAATTTTATTTTCAATTGCAATAAACCAAAATTGGAAACTATACCAAATGGATGTCAAGAATGTCTTTCTTCAAGGAACACTTGTACATAACTTTATCATCCGGTCATGAAAAAGGTAACGATAAAACTTAGGTTTTCAAATTGAAGAAGTCAATTTACGGACTAAAGTAATCTCCAAGGACATGGTATATAGCAAACTAAGCTCCTATTTAATTTCTTGTAATTTTAAAATTAGCAATGCCGATCATTCCTTATTTGTTAAAATTATAGGAGCTAACACTGCTATTATACTAGTGTATGTTGATGACCTTATAATCACCGAAAATAATCAAGAAGAAATTAGAAGAATAAAATTACAATTGAGAGAAAAATTTGACATTAAGGATCTAGGTTACTTGAAATATTTTTTAGGTATAGAAATAGCTTATTCCAAGATAGGGTTGTTTATGTCTCAAAGAAAATATATATTAGATTTATTAAAAGAAACCGGTAAGATAAGATGCAAACCGGCCTCAACACCAATAAATAGTAGATATAAATTAAATACCGAGGATGGTGAACCTTTAGAAGATGTAAATCAATTTCAAAGACTTGTAGAAAAATTAATATACCTAACCATTACTCGTCCGAATATTTTTTTTTCGATAAGCCAAATTAGTAGGTTTATGCATTCACCAGGAACACCACATTTAGAAGTAATAAATATAATTCTAAAATATTTACAGGGAACACCCGGAAAGAGAATTTGCATGAAAAATAACAATTCTAACGATGTGTGTGGCTATTCCGATGCAGATTGGGCCGAAAGCTTTGATAGAAAATCGACAACCGACTTTTGTACATTTATAGGTGGAAATCTAGTAACATGGAAAAGCAAGAAACAAAAAGTTGTCGCATGATCAAGCGCCGAAATGGAATATCGTGCCATGGCGTCCACCGCAAGTGAGTTGACATGGATTAAGCAACTCATTTTGGATTTTGGAATCCAAATTCAAGCGCCAATGCAAATGTTTTGTGATAACCAATCGGCAAGACATATAGCATCTAACCTGGTGTTTCATGAGAGAACTAAACACATCGAGGTTGATTGTCATTTTATAAAAGGAAAAATTCAAGCGAAAGAAATTAAGACTTTGTTCGTTAGAAGCGGAGACCAATTGGCGAATGTCTTTACAAATAGGAGTGTTCAAATGGTTCAGTTTATTTGGTTTTAAACCGAACCGGAAAATTTCAGTTTAAATTGTTCAGTTTTCCGGTTTAAATGGTTCGGTTCGGTTGATTTTATGAAATAGTTCGGTTTAAATAGTTCGGTTCGGTTTTAGGTTCTCAAAACCGAATAAACCAAACCGACTGATTTTATTAATAGTTTGAGACTTCGTGTATTATTTTGGTTCGTTTTCAATTTTAAATCTGTGTTTGTATGAAATTGAACCTGTGTAATGGTATTTGTATGGAATTGAACATGTGTAATGGTATCTTGATTTTAATTTCTGTAAAATTATGAATGTATTGGTGTATTGAGTTTTGATTTTTTTTTTAGATTGAATTTCTCAGTTCAGTTCAACCGAACAAACCGAAGTTTAAATCGGTTTAATCGATTCGGTTTTAATTCGGTTTGCTATTTTAATTTGGTCGGTTCGGTTGAAGGAAATATAGGCAAGGTAGGGTTGATTAATATCTACACACCTAACTTGAGGGGTAGTGTTGAAAACAAATAGGATTAGGAACTAATAATAGTCTCAGAGATCCATTAAGAATTTTAGTTCATCATGGGCTATTTTAGGAATAAAAGAGAGCAACTAAAATTAGTATATAAAGTTATTCAATCTTTTTTTCTTTTTTAGAAACCTTAGACAACAGAACTAGACAAATGTTAGAACTTAGAAATCCCAACAGTTCTTTTTTCTCTTTTGATATATAAGCACCATTGTAAACAGTAACTGTTCAGATTTCAATAATATTTCACAATCATCATTCATGTTATTATTCCGCAAATTCAACAACCCCTAAATTTACCCAGAGAGAGAGAGAGAGAGAGAGATGTAAAGGGAAAGATAGATGATATAGCGAGATTGATTGAGTGCATATTCTCTGAGATATCTCATATTTTGCGTCACCGACATGTCCGGTGCCTATTGAGGGATAACGCAAGGGCAGTATTATTTGAGCTTTGAGATTCGTGCAGAACATATTTGAACGGTTGAGATTTTCCAAAAGGTCATGTAAAATATGAGATATCTCAGAGGATGCGAATTCAAATTGATTTGGAAGAGATGGAAATGGGAAACACTGCATATGGGCAAAGTTTTAAACATACGGGAACTTCCGATATGCTAACTTTCCAACAAAAAACATTGATCAAAGTGCATTGACTTTAATTTTGATTTTTGGCACAAGCAATATAAAGCATTGACTTCTTTTATTACGGGAATCCTCGCAATGCTCGCATTCATCTCTGTATGTGTGTGTGAGAGAGAAAGCGAGAGAGAAAGGGGAGGTGGGGAGAACGACGGTTTGCTATGAATACTTAATTCATAAGAAGACTAATATTTTATGAATTCCTTTCTGCAAGTCGTGGCTCACTCGTAAACATTTATTTCAGAATTTTATTTTTCATAATGCAGGGGTGCTGTTGAAAACTAGCATCTCTGCTGCTTTCTTATATATGAAGGTTAGCCTCAATAATTAGGTCATGCCTTTATATTAGAGCTGGTCAATGTCCTCTTGCTCTCCCATCATTATCTTCCAGCTCAGCGTGCATTTTTTTATCTAATATACTTTTAGACTATATCAGGAAAAACCTACTAAAATCTCATTAATCCATAATCATATTCCCCAACTATCCCCATTCCAATCTCTCATTCATAATCATATTCTCCAACTATACCCATTCCAATCTCTTTTTATTCTAAGCACTAGCTCAGCTCTCATTCAAAACAAAGACGATGATGATACTCAGTGCCTTCCTATCAAAGTTTAGCCAACCTCTCGTACAAATGGCGCAGGATGAGGTTGGCATGCTGCTTGGCATTCCTGGCCAGATTGAGAAGCTCGGTGAGACCGTTCGTGACATTCAATGTGTCATTGTTGATGCCGAGAGGAAGCAGAGCAAGGGCAGTGCCATTGAGCGTTGGCTCATGCAGCTCAAGGATGTCATGTATGATGCCGATGATATCATTGACCTCTGTCAAATCAAGGCAAAGAAGCACCTTGCTTCCAGTTCCTCTTCAAATCGCTGTGATTGCCATATGTTTTCTTGCTTCCGCAACCCATTCTTTGCTCATCAGATTGGTTTCAAAATAAAGAATATCAATTCAAGACTAGAGGAGATTGCCAAGAGAAGAGCTGATTTGGGTTTGACTGAATCACAAATCCTTCTTGGGCCTTCAGATCAAGTTTGCCGAGTGGACTCAACCATCAACCGCAAGACTGATCCCTCGGTTGTGCTAGATGATATTGTGGGAGAAAAGATTGAAGAAGATATGGAGTTACTAGTGAACTGGTTGACCAAAGAAGAGAGAAGTGTTAGCAAAAACGTTCGGATTGCTGCTATTGTGGGGATGGGAGGAATAGGTAAGACCACTCTTGCGAAAAAGATCTTCGGTCATCCAAGAATTCAGGAGGAATTTCAATTAAAAATTTGGGTATGCGTGTCAAAGCAGGTGAAAGGAGTAGAATTACTGAAATGTGTGATCCGGGGGGCTAAAGGTGAGCATGGTGCATTTCAGGAAAGATCGGAGCTTATACCTTTACTAGAGAAGCTCGTTCAAGGGAAAAAGTTTATTCTTGTTCTCGATGATGTTTGGGAAGAAAGCCAAGTGGTTTGGGACAAATTGTTGCGTGCTCCCATGAGTGCCGGAGTTCATGGGAGTGGGTTACTTGTCACCACTCGAGATGAAAGAGTTGTGAATGGAATGAAGGCAACAAAATCACATCGAGTGGAGAAGTTATTTGACGAGGATGGATGGTCCTTGTTAATTAAACAGGTATCATTGAAACCTATGACGATAGTTTATACAATTTACTTCTAATTTTAATTAATATGTGATGTGTTAAGTGTCAACCTGCTCAGATTTGTTTTAAATTTATTCTCGATTTATTGATGTTCTTGATGATTGAAGCACCACGTTGCAGCTAGCTTAATTAAAAGTATAGTTTTACATGTACATGATGAAAAATAGATGCAGTCAGATATAGCATTCTACAAGGTTTTCCAGCGCACAATCTTTGCAACCAAAATAGGTTGTTAATTTACTGTAAAATTCACCGTTCACTTAGTGGAGAGAGTGCGAGCAGAGGAGGCCAGCATCCCCCTCACCAGTCAAACAATAAAAATGCTTGTTGGCTTGTCATAATATTAAAATTATAGTATGTTAACTTTGATCCTCCCAATTATAATTTTCTGGCTTCGTCTTTTCATTGAGTGTTTCTTCGAGTTGGAGCCCAAACATCTTTTGAAGTTGACTCTAGGATTTTAGAGGTACCACTTTTAAACAAAAACAAACTTGTATTGTTTATCAAACAGAGTACATCATATAAAAATAGAAATACACATTATATGTTTATAACAAAAATAAACTGACTTCAGACCTTAATTTCCCACATCTTTTTTGACACCTAAAGTATCTATTGCACAATAAGGTGAAAGGTTAATCCACTAAGGAGCACCTTTGTTCAATGCATAAGATCTCCTTAATTAAATTGGTTCAGATTTGGGTGAAACTTAAACTCCGTTTTAAACTAGTTTGTCTCTATTTTTCTTGTAAAGCTGATAAAAATTATCATCTTTAACAATTTGTTCAGTTTAAATGTTTCACTTTGTTTACACTCTTGAATTTCCACCAATTTCAATATGCAGCGTTTTAGACCACCATATTAATGTGTGTTGTATGTAGTATTTCAATGTGTGCTTCAAACTAGACTTGTTTTACTCAGGCTACATGATGATATGATTACAATTTGAGTGAGCCTATGGTAATATGCATATCACGGATGGGTCCGTGATACGATTCAATATCTTCGTTTTCAAAGTTCTAACGGTCGATCCGAACCGTTCAATATGTTTTCCATATGAATATGTACTTGCCGACCAAATTTTACATTTTTTTGAATTTTTTTACTATTTTTTTAAGTAGGCAGAAAATCACTGTTTTTGGATGGTCCAGAATTTTCGGATCAAGTGATTTTATACCTATCTAAAAAAATAGTAAAAAAATTCAAAAAAATGTAAAATTTGGTCGGCAAGTACATATTCATATGAAAAACATGTTGAACGGTTCGGATCGACCGTTAGAACTTTGAAAACGAAGATATTGAACCGTATCACGGACCCATCCGTGATATGCATAGTACCATAGGCTCACTCTTACAATTTTATATCAGCTAGTGGCCTAATTTTGATCTCTATTCTTTAATTTTTATACCGCTAAATTTTCTAATACACTTAGCATTAATTTTGAAGACTTAAATTAAAGAAACATACGAAGGAACTAAATTTATGTTCATATAATTATTTGATAGGTACATCCAGATGGGATTGAGAGTGAGATTCAAGATTTCATGAAAATTGGGATGCAAATTGTTAAAAAATGCGGTGGTTTGCCTCTTGCTATCAAAAGCATAGGCGGTGTACTTTTCACAAAGGGTAACTCGAGAGACAATTGGCAACAAGTTCTTACAAGCAATGTGTGGTCTATGGATAGGCTATCGGGAGATATCCATCATGCATTCTATTTGAGCTACGAGGATCTTCCACCACATTTGAAGCAGTGTTTCATCTTTTGCTCTCTTTTCCCTGAAGATTTTGAGTTTGACAAAACAAGTTTAATCTATATGTGGCTTGCAGAAGGATTTTTGCAAGATAAGGGAGATATTTGGAAATTGGGGAATGAATATTACACAGAGTTACTGTTACGAAATCTTTTGGAAGATACTCACAAATACTATGATCAACAACAATGCAAAATGCATGACCTTTTATGGGCTTTCGCCCGCCAATTAGGAAAAGATGAAAATTGTGTATTATGGGAGGGACAAATTTTATCCAGATCTGAGGTTTCATTGAAAGTACGACGGCTATCAATAGAAGGAAATGAGGTAAACACTGAACTAATTAAAAAGGAAAAAGGGTTGAGAACATTGTTGCTTCATTTTGAACCTAAAATTGCACTTGATGATCTGTGTAAAGCCTTTTCAAACCTCCGCATCTTAGATCTCAGTTGCTCTAGTTCTAATTTCTCAAGCCTACCAGATTCTTTGTGTGACCTTGTGCATCTGAGATACTTAAATGTTAGTAATTTAGAGTTGAGAAACATTCCAAATTCCATAGGAAATCTAACAAATCTACAATATTTTTGTTGTTACAACTGCAAAGAGTTGTCACATATCCCCCAAAGCATTAGTAATCTACATGCACTGAGGTCCCTTGATTTCCGAAATACAAAAGTCGAGGCTATCCCAACAGGATTAAATAATCTAAAGAAACTCAATGGTCTATATGGCTTTAAGCCATACAAGAATTGTTTGGAGGGATTCAGCAGCCTGGATGGGTTAGAATCTCTATCACAACTCGGTAGTCTTTGGTTAGAGGGCTTAGAGAGAGTATCTGATAGTAACATAGCTAAAAGAGCTAACCTTGGAAGCAAGAATCAATTCAGATGCATACACCTTGGGTACACCTCATTGAGCTGGGAAGAGCAAATCTCCCAAACTAATGAGAAGAAGATGACAGCTAAGGATGTTTTAAATGAGCTTTCTCCACCAAGTTCCCTACAATTTCTTACAATTAAAGATTACTTTGGAAGCCACCTTCCTAATTGGTTGAATTTGGGACCAACCCTTCCAAACTTGCGAGTTGTTGAAATTTGTGATTGTGCTTGCTTTGAGAGGCTTGCCCCTTTAGGCCAACTCCCCAATTTGGATTTTTTCCGAATAATAGGTGCATATTCCATCGTGAATGTGGGAGAAGAATTCATGCAGGGAGATATCAAAAGCAGAGATTCAATAGTTCATGCAATGAGTTATTCTAACATACCGGCATTTCCCAAATTGAGTCAACTAAGCTTCGTAGGGATGCCCAATTGGAAAGAGTGGCATTGGAATAAGGAACAACCAGCCATGCCCAAGCTAAAGCGATTATTTATTAGATCTTGTCCACAGTTGAGATCTCTTCCGGAAGGTCTTTTGCACCATGCTACTTCTTTGGAGTACCTAGATATTAACGGTGCTAATAGGCTGATTACCGTAGAAAACCTTCCATCAATCAAAACTATTCGTGTTTTTGAAAACCCAAACTTGGTGAGGATTTCTAATATGCCAGTCATCTCTTATATTGAAATCTACCAATGTGGAAATCTAAAAGATGTGGAGAACCTTAATTCATTACAAAGGATGGCATTGACAGATTATGAAATGGAAACCCTACCATATTACTTGACGATGACAATGCCACAGAAGCTAATAATCACGTGCAGTGAGGAGTTGCTGCTGAAAATTGCAAGCCAAGAAAATGATTCTGAGTGGCACAAATTCAAGCACATTACCAAAGTGAAGATTTCCACAATGGATGAATCACTCTATGCTGCCTACCAGAGGACACCATTCAGTTTTACCACCAACATCAAGTTACAGTCTACAAAAGGCTAGGGACAATCAGACACGGCACATCATACATGGGGGCTGCAAGGAGTTTTTGTAAAATCTGTGTAAATTAAAATAGTAGGGGAACAAAAATGAAAAATCTGTGTATGAATGTATACACAAGATTATATTGAAAATCTGTATATGATTGTTGAAAATCATACACGGCTATAGCAAACACATCCGTGTTTGTTTGGTGTAAACATTCATACGGATTTTCTCTTAGCAACCGTGTTTGCTTGGTGTAAACACTATTTTTTAGATAGGAGAAAATCAGTTTATTTGAAAATTTTGGACCATTCAAAAGTAGTGGTTTTCTACCTATCAAAAATAGTAAAAAGATCCTAAAAAAGTATAAAATTTGGTCTTCAAGTACATTTTCAAATGGAGATCATGTTTAATGGTTTGGATCGATTATTTGAACTTTGAAAATAGAAATATGAGTCCATAGCACGGGTTGATCCATAATATGCAAATTACCATAGCCTCGCTCTTTAAGAATAAACACAACTAATCTACTTGTTGGCAATAATAAATTTTGATGTACTAAGCAAATCAGGTCATGGCCGACATGGACATGATCTTGTCAACTCTAAGTAAGGTTAGTTCAACCTATGTCAAAAACAAGGTCTCAACCGTAAGACCTAGTTAGCTGCCTACTGGATGGCGTAAAATATAAATGATATCTTGCAACTGTTAATGGTGTAAAGCATAAACCCCACAAGCACAACTAACCAAATGTAAATCAAATATGAGCAAATCGTCTTCAAAAATAACATGCTGTAAGAAAACCTTAAGACTTTGTAACTCAGTCAGCTCATGCTATTTCTTATGAACTACATTTTCTTGCCTTTTTGGGCGACACCTCATTAAGCAAAACAACCAACAAGCACAGCAAACCAAATGAAAATTAAATATGGGCAAATTATCTTCGGAAATAATAGGTTATAAAAACTAAGCCAGCTCATGCCCTTTTCAATGAACTACTCTATTTAATGAACTATTATTTTCTTGCCTTTTCATAATTACTTACTAAAATCAAATATAAAGATGGATTAAAATTATTTCAGCATTTACAGCATACCTGCCGTTGAGCAGCTTTTCTTTCTCGAGCATTGTCAGATTTACATTGGTCATACCTAAATTATGATGCTCCTACTTTATTAACGAGTTCTCATGTCCCCATACATTGTCGGATTTACTGGTATGAATTCAGGGGAGCAGTATCAGTCTTGAGTAGATTGCATTAAGTGACCAGATTTCACTATTTTTACCAACCATGTAAAAAATTTGGTATCAGCAAAGGTCCTGAATTTCCTTTACGTTGCTATGGATACAGGATTGAGAGGACTTCTATGTCTCAGTAGGTACAGTTCATGATCCAGGGACTATGGTACAACCATGTCAACTGTCAAGTCACTATTGATTTTATGCACCTGATTTACAGCGTACCTGTCATTAGCAGCTTTTCTTTCTCGAACTTATTCCTTCACAAACAATATAAAAAAAATATATTCTGCAAAGCAATCTGTTTTGGTGGTATATATTATATTGGTTATGCTTAAATTATGATACTGGTACTATACAAACGAATTCTCATGCCCCCATACATTATTGAATTTACTTGTATGAATTAACGGACAGTAGTACCAGTCTTTGAGCAGATCGCATTACATGACCAGATTTCGCTATTTTTACCAACCATGTACAAATTATGGTATCATCAAATTAAGGTCCTGAATTTGAGAGAGGGGGGTGTCCGATGCCCATCGGACCAAAACAGTGTTCAATGGGGGTTTGTACCGTCCGATTCACTTCAATATCTGTGCGCATCACTTTAATATCCGTGCTTTTTGCTTCAATATCCGTGCGCACAGATCTTGAAATAGATCGGATGGTATAAACCACCCATCGAACACTGTTTTGGTCCGATGGGCATCGGACACCCCCCTCTTCCCCTGAATTTTGTCACTTTGCTACTAATACTGGTTAGGTTGGTACACCCATATCTCAGTAGGTACAGTTCAGAGTGCAGGGACTATGGTACAACCAAGTCTAGTGATTATTGATCGATTTTATGCACCTGATTTTAAGCAAAGTTGGCGGTGGCACTGCTGTCTCTGGTAAACATTACGGACTTGATGGTACACACATAGCTACAACACACTAATCATTGTAAACAATTCAGTTGAAGAAATATAGTAATGAAAAAAATCTGATCTGAAAATAAACAATAAGGAATTTATCTATTCAACCATCTACATATGAAAACAAAAAAAGTAATGAAACCACAATCAAGTACAGTCATGTCTCCATTAGAGTTCACTAATGTGGCTATCTGCCAAGGAATTGTATGCAATTTCTTTATCATTAAATAACTGGCATTTGCTACTAAACACACAGAAAAGCAAATTAACATGATATTAATTAAAAAAAACTTACATATAGACACAATTACTGAGCTTTCAGATGAAGCGCGCACAACAATTGTTCTAATTCAACCAACAATAACCTCTCCCGAGAACATTAAGAACTCTGGTAATCATATGGTCTCGGCTCAGTTGAGTTAGACCGAGCATACTTTGCCAGTGAGGATGCCATGGAATAAATGACATGATTTTCTCTCTCTATGCCTAAGATTTCGCAAGTAACAGTCCCTGCCTTGTCAAATGTCATTGCCACAGCTTTGACATGCAACAGGGCTTCTACAATATCCCCTCCAATTACATGTACACCATAGCAGTATACAAAACGAGTCCCCAAAGACAAGCACCAGTAAGGAGGTATACCAATGCCAGGCAAAGACTCATGATTTTGTAAATGTTCAAACCGGAAGCACATTCCATCAGAGGCATTTCAACAAACACCCAAGCTGTAAGCCTGTAACACCAATCGGCAGTCAGCTTCATAGCACAGAGCCCGATAATAAGGGAGCCGAACATGATCCACTCAACAAATCCAGAATGGAACTCGTGATCTCATCGGCTCCAAGTTGGCCCTCCCGTTCCAAGTTGGGTAGTTGATCTAACCTTCTTAAGCGAAGGCTTAGAGAGAGAGATTGATTCCTGTAAGGACGAATCTAGGGACCAGTATCCTCGGCGGAGTTTTTAACCTGCGGAGCTGTGCGGAGTTGATCGGACGGTCCATATTTAATCTTATATGTGAGTGCTCGAGATGATGGAGGGACAGTATTAATTTTGCTTTAAAATTCGTGCTATAATCTTATTTGGTCCGTCCGATCGAAATGAACGGACCAGATTAAAAGAACTGCACAGCTCCACATGTAAAAACTCCGCAGAGGATATGATCATATGATTCCTGTAATCCAGAGAAGAGGGGAATGCGTGAGGCTGGCTTCACAGAACAGCGAATACCTCTCGTGCTGTTGAGATCCACTATCGTCCAAGGAGAGTTCTAATCGGACGGTCATCCTTTTGCCTAACAAGTTAATCAGTATTTTTGTAAGAAAGAGCCTACCTCAGGATTTGAGTCCAATTGGCCCAAATTTCAAATTAGAACATCGGCCTATATTAATTATCTAATCACATGTCTTTGACTTGTCGGACTTGACAGGTGTGGTTGGAATAAACGCTTAAGTAGGAGCCCAATTTGGCCCAAAACATGCGCTTCTTATATTTTATCCGGTTCAACGAATTTTCTTTCCTCAGTACCCTGTTTTATTATCCTGTATTATTTCTTTTGTTTATTATCCTGTTGAATGAAGTTAATTGGTTTCTGTTCTTATGTTGAAATTCCAAACACTCTGTTCCTAGACTTCTCCTATGCTTTTGCTAACATTTACTTGGTCAAAGATATCAAGAGTTTAATTGTTCTTTCATCTCGTTTATGATATTATAATAAAATAACTGACAACTGTGCCTCGTGCATTTGTTTAGTACATATTCTCTGAAGAATTTATATATATGATTAAATAATCAATACTACAGGTCATGCTGTGATTTTTATTAATATCCAAGATTAAATAAAAAATTTCAACTATGCCCAGAGAAGCTAGGAAGTTATAAAAGTGTCCAAATCGGTAAATTATTGGTTGTTTCTATTTTTATCATAAACCAGCTAATAATTGACTGATTATTAATTTTTTTTTAAATGTTATAATTTATTTATTTTTTTGTATTCAAATATTAGAAATATTTTACATATTTTTTCAAAAATAGATGTAATACTATATAATTTGATTTATTAGAAAGACTGCAACAAATAACCCAGATCAATATTTTTCAGGTCGGATTTTTTGCGGCTGTAAGAAAAATTAAAATATTTCTTTATGCGTCATTGGAAAAAAAAATACTTTGAATCTGAGTTGTTGATTCCGGTTCAAAAGTCACTTCTAGGTAAATACAAAAAATATTGTGGTCCTTCTAGTACATTTAATTTTTAAGATTTTGTATCTATTTTGAAAAAAAAATTGTAATAAATGATTACATTGACAATTTTGTCATATTAAATTTTTAGTTTTTTTCAAAAATAGAAAGCCACAATATTTATGTATTCACCTAGAAGTGACTTTTGAATTAGGATCAATAACGTAGATTCAAAACATTTTATTTTTTTTCAATAACACAAAAAAAAAATTCATTTTTCTTACGACCGCAACAAATCCGGGTTCTTTGTTGCAGTCTTTCAAATAAATAAAATTATATAGTATTACATCTAATTTTGAAGAAATATATAAAATATTTCTAATATTTCAATACAAAAGTAAATAAATTATAACATTTTCTAATTAAATAAAAAAATTGTAATAAATGATTACATTTGACCAAAATTAGATTGTATTTTTATTTTTTCAAAAATAGAATGATAACAAATTTTCTATATTTATCTAAAAGTGACTTTTGAATGGGATCAATAACACAGATTCAAAGCATTTTTATTTTTTTTTCTAATAACACACAAAGAAATATTTTAATTTTTCTTAGAGTCGCGAAAAATCCGACCTGAAAAATATTGATCCGGATTATTTGTTGCAGTATTTCTAATAAATCAAATTATATAGTATTACATCTATTTTTGAAGAAATATATAAAATATTTATAATTTCAATTAAAAAATTATAACATTTTCCAAAAAATAAAAAAATAAAAAATTAAGAACCGGCCAATTATTAGCCGGTTTTAATAAAAATAGGAACCGATCAATAATTGACCGATTTAGACACTTTTATAACTTCCCAGCTCTTCTGGGCATAGTTGAAATTTTTTTTATTTAACATTGGATATTAATATAAATCACGGCAGGCTATGTATTTGCTTCACAATTTAGTATTAAGTATTAACCAGCACCTGTTTTCTATTAAAATGCTCCAGATGTTAATTTTAATCCAACAAAGTGTAGATCACGAAATATTTTAACTAACAAAAAATGACAACGATAACAACAACAATAATAATAATTTAAATTAATTAATTATTGAAGAAAAGGTAGGGAGGAGGGAGTTCTCATATGGGACTATAACTGATAAAACATTTCTTTATTTGAGTGCCGTGATTTTTATTAATATACAACAATAAATATAAATTGTCAAATATGCCCACGAAAGTTAGATAAAAAAATTAATACTCAACTAATAATCAATCCATAGAAGTTCGTTTGAGATTTGAAATAATTTTGAATAGAATGATACAATTTTTACAATTTGTAAACGTACATGAATCTCTTGGAATCAGATTTGAACTGGAGAGAAAGAAGAGAAACATCCAATCATCCATTTAAAAAAAGGTTCATTGAGTTGGACCCATGATCCGTTTATTATTTTAAGAATAAATGTCTTTATGAAAAGACCTTGTTGTTTGGCTTTATTAAACAAAATGACATAATTAAAAATCAAGTTGCTCTAAAGGAATCTAAAATCATGCATGCTGCCAATACATGTTTTCCACTTATGTGGGAAGAATTGAAGTCTTAGGAGAGAAAACTTTAGAAATAGATTACGATGCAACATAAAACAGATGGATGAATATATTTATATTCCTCCAACTTGTCTAATACGTCAATGCATGTCTCTATATCGTGTAATGAAATGGAAAACCAGATATGTTATTTGTTCTACATGAGTGTGAATGATTTAATTTGTAAATGGTAAAAAAAAAAAGGAATCGGAGGGAAGCTTCGTAAGCTCCGCTTCAGAAAAACTTACAGTTCTACATGTTCTACATGAGTTTGATTGTTCTTTCGTCTCGTTTATGATATTATAATAAAATAACTGACAACTGTGCCTCATGAATATTCTCTGAAGAATTATATATATGATTAAATAATCAATACTACAGGTCATGCTGTGATTTTTATTAATATCCAACGTTAAATAAAAAATTGTATTGAAATATTAGAAATATTTTACATATTTCTTCAAAAATAGATGTAAGAAAAATTAAAATATTTCGCGGCTGTAAGAAAAATTAAAATATTTCTTTGTGCGTCATTAGAAAAAAAATACTTTGAATCTGAGTTATTGATTCCGATTCAAAAGTCACTTCTAGGTAAATACAAAAAATATTGTGGTCCTTCTAATACATTTAATTTTTAAGATTTTGTATCTATTTTGAAAAAAAAATTGTAATAAATGATTACATTGACAATTTTGTCAGATTAAATTTTTAGTTTTTTCAAAAATAAAAAGCCACAATATTTATGTATTTACCTAGAAGTGACTTTTGAATCGGGATCAATAACACAGATTCAAAACATTTTATTTTTTTCCAATAACACACAAAAAAATATTTTCATTTTTCTTACGACCACAACAAATCCGGCCTGAAAAATATTGATCCGGATTATTTGTTGCAGTCTTTCTAATAAATAAAATTATATAGTATTACATCTAATTTTGAAGAAATATATAAAATATTTCTAATATTTCAATACAGAAATAAATAAATTATAACATTTTCTAATTAAATAAAAAAATTGTAATAAATGATTACATTTGACCAAAATTAGATTGTATTTTTATTTTTTTAAAATAGAATGATAACAAATTTTCTATATTTATTTAGAAGTGACTTTTGAATGGGATCAATAACACAGATTCAAAGCATTCTTATTTTTTTTTCTAATAACACACAAAGAAATATTTTAATTTTTCTTACAGTCGCGAAAAATCCGACCTGAAAATATTGATCCGGATTATTTGTTGCAGTATTTCTAATAAATCAAATTATATATTATTACATCTATTTTTGAAGAAATATATAAAATATTTCTAATTTCAATTAAAAAATTATAACATTTTCCAAAAAAAAAAAAAATTAAGAACCGGCCAATTATTAGCCGGTTTTAATAAAAATAGGAACCGACCAATAATTGACCGATTTAGACACTTTTATAACTTCTCAGCTCTTCTGGGCATAGTTGGAATTTTTTTATTTAACATTGGATATTAATATAAATCACGGCAGGCTATGTATTTGCTTCACAATTTAGTATTAAGTATTAACCAGCACCTATTTTCTGTTAAAATGCTCCAGATGTTAATTTTAATCCAACAACGTGTAGATCACGAAATATTTTAACTAACAAAAAATGACGACCATAACAACAACAATAATAATAATTTAAATTAATTAATTATTGAAGAAAAGGTAGGGAGGAGGGAGTTCTCATATGGAACTATAACTGATAAAAGTTCTTTATTTGAATGCCGTGATTTTTATTAATATCCAACAATAAATATAAATTGTCAAATATGTCCACAAAAGTTAGATAACAAATTAATACTCAACTAATAATCAATCCATAGAAGTTTGTTTGAGATTTGAAATAATTTTGAATAGAATGATACAATATTTACAATTTGTAAACGTGCATGAATCTCAAGAGAGATGCATGGAATCAGATTTGAACTGGAGAGAAAGAAGAGAAACATCCAATCATCCATTAAAAAACTTCGTAAACTCCGCTTCAGAAAAACTTACGTCTCAGCTTCAGTCAAAGAGAATATAAAAAAGAAATCAGAGGGAAGCTTCGTAAGTTTTTCTGAAGCGGAGCTTACGCAGCTTCCCTCCGATTCCTTTTTTTTATTACCATTTACAAATTAAATCTTGAACACTCATGTAGAACAAGTAACATATCTGGTTTTCCATTTCATTACACGGTACAGAGACATGTATTGGCGAATTAGGCAAGTTGGGGGAATATAAATATATTCATCCATCTGTTTTATGTTGCATCGTAATCTATTTCTAAAGTTCTCTCCTAAGACTTCAATTCTTCCCACATAAGTGGAAAACATGTATTGGCAGCATGCATGATTTTAGATTCCGTTAGAGCAACATGATTTTTAATTATGCCATTTTGTTTAATAAAGCCAAATAACAAGGTCTTTTCATAAAGACATTTATTTTTTAAAATAAAAAACGGATCATGGGTCCAACTCAATGAACCTTTTTTTTAATGGATGATTGGATGTTTCTCGTCTTTCTCTCCAGTTCAAATCTGATTCCATGCATCTCTCTTGAGATTCATGCACGTTTACAAATTGTAAATATTGTATAATTCTATTCAAAATTATTTCAAATCTCAAACGAACTTCTATGGATTGATTATTAGTTGAGTATTAGTTTGTTAGTTATTCTAAAAATAAGTGACTATATGTTCAAAATAAGAAAAGAAACTGAGATTAGAGAGTATGATGAACAAGTTCGTTATTATATGTTCAAAATAAGAATTTCATGTCCTTCTTTATTATAGAATGATTAGGAGATAAATCCAAATTTGTTGTTATTATCACAAAATAAAATAATAATAACAACAACACATGAATTTATTTGTTTGTTTCAAATTAATAACATCAAATTCACTCTACTGTGATATTTATGCTAGAAGGATCGATTATGTGCCAATATAAACAACAACCCCATAAATAGGGACCAATTTCTAGCAGGAATGGAGACCTCCATTCCCATCAGAATGGAGATAATTTGTCTTTGCAAAACTTGAGTTGTAGAATAGAAAAAGAAAGGATTGACTATTCACAAGGCCACAAAAATGATAAACTTAATTAATACAAAAATAAAGAGAGATGAAAAAAAAACAGAGAGGAAGGATTGAACAGGAACAAGGACCCACACAACAAAAAAAAGAGATTTGTCTTCAATATTGACTCAGTCTGTCAATCATGACCTGGTCCTTGACAAATTCTTTATTTTAGTCTTTTGAAAAAGAAAGAAAACAACAAAGAAACAAAAAAAGGTTCTTTCTTTATTCCACAATGAGAGTATGAAAAACAAAAGATAAAGAAAAAAATAAAGTATTATTGGTTCAATATGTTGTTTAAGGAAAAAAAAAAAAAAGGATAACAAATGAACAAAAATGGACTATTTCTTCCATAGAATAAGGGAATGGAAAACAAAAGATAAAAAGAAACAAAAAGTATTATTAGTTCAATATATTGTAAAAACAAAAATATTAAACAAAGGAACAAAAATTGACTATTTATTTATCCTCTTCTTCCAGGGACAAATTTGGGTTCGATGCCCATCGGACTCAAATTTGGATCTGATGGGTTCCATAACCGTCCAATCTGCTTTAGAATCAGTGTGCACGGATATTAAAGCGATCTCGCACGAATATTAAAACAATGCGCACAAATCTTAAAACGAATCAGACGGCTTTGGAGTCCATCGCACTCAGTTTGAGTCTGATTGGCATCGGACCCAAGCTGCTCTCCTTCCTCCAAGTCTCTTTCCATTTCATTCTATGGAATTCTAGAAGAAGAACAACTCTTAATTTCATTTTGAAATACCTCTGACCAAGTAAAAGGTGTACTGATCCACAACCGTACGTCAACCGTGAAAATTTCCATCTATATATGTACTTCTAGATCAAAAATTGCCTTATTCTTCGGAAAAAAAAAAATTTAATGCCCATATTGAAGTGATTTACAAATTTTAATCCTCGTCATGCTAAAAAAATTTACTTAAATTGTGAAATATATTTCGAAAATGTTGATTAAATTGGCGTAAGTATTAAAAATGTTCCATATAATTGAACGAAATTAATTTATAAAAATTTAGTCGACATTGGATAATAATTGTTTTTTATATTTGTTTACTTGAGAAATTTAAGAATTATACTTAATAAAGTTAGACTTTTATAACCATTAAAAAAAAAACTATCTATGTGAAGAATATTGTCTTTTGCTACTAGATTAATGATTGAATTTTTTAAACTTTAGAATTAAATTCTTATAACCTACGACTCCTACATATAGAAAAATCTCAGCTAATTAATTGTGGTTATGCGTAATTTTTATAGACACTCACTTTACTTTTGTGTGATTGTATGAAATGAGAATTAAGTAAGAAATAAATAAGGAAAATTGTGTAAATTTTTTTTAAAAAAAAGGAGGTCCGCTTTTGTTGGATATAAATTCCCTTTTTTGTACATACGTACAGAATGACGTATAAAAAGTTGAAAGATTTAAAATTTTAAAATAGTTTCATATTCCTATCTCGGTAAAAAAGTTTATATTATCAAATTTTGTGGGGCTTTGTGGAAACAAAATAGCGGATTACATAAATAGAAGAAAAAAAAATTAACAAACCAACCTGTTTTTTTTGGTAAAAAATAAATTTTCCTCTCTGTGCCAAATTGAAAGGCTGATTTGTCATCTCGGCACAAGGAGAAATTTCAATTTTTTATGACACTTCGTCTAACAACTTGTAAAATTCATGAGGCCAAAATCCTAATTCGGCATAAAACAAAATAAAAAATAGTCCAGGCCATTTTCATCTCGATACTTATGGTTTTTGTAAATAAAATAAAACCTTAAAATTGATTTGTTAATTTTCATTTTTGGTTTAAAAAAATCCCAAAATAGCCAGTAAAAGATTAAAAAAAAAAAAAAAAATTGGGTCCCATATGATCAGTAGCCTTTTTCAGCAATCAAATAAATGCAAATAGTGGGTTATCCGAATCGAGCTATATTTCAATTTTACATAGGGACCCACATGTAAATTTACCAAAAAGGAGCTCAAGTTGGAAAAGTCAACTTCCTCGTATTTACCAAATTGCCATGTTGGTATTAATGTTGTCTTTTCTTAATTCTGCGCATTTACACCCAAATTATCAAGTTTATTGAAAAATGGTCCAATATATCAAGGCTTTCTTAGACGCTTGATATTGGCTTTATCAGAGGGCTATGATTTATGATCATTGATTTTCAAAGTTCTCTTCTAAATTTATACAATTGAGATATGATTTGGTCTATAAGACTAAGAGAAAAACCTTGCTCAAAATTGAAAAACAAATCTTGAACTTTCATCTTGGTTATGATTCGATCATGATGATATGCTTACTAAAAAATGTTGCATGGGCTAATTAAATAAAATCATATGACCACGTACTTTAGTGTAGGTACGTAGGTATTTGTATCCAAAATCAAGATTCAAGTGCAACATTTGACTTGAATGTGCCACATATAAATAGTAATGATCATATATAAAACTTGGATATAATTAGAAATTATTGCTACAATTATTTAAAATGTGCGTGGTGATCAAATTTTATATTTTGTTTTTAATTTTTTACACTATTTATTAAGTATTATATAAAATTGTTGTTTTCAGACAATTAAATTTTGTATTTATCTTAATAAATAGTAAACAAATTAAAAAAAAATGTAAAATTTGATCTCCAAGCACATTTTAATACAGAGATCATCATAGACGGATCCATAATTTAATTTTATCCGGAGGGCAAAAAAATATTGAATCGAATTTAAATAACTAATCAAGTTTACATCCATTAACTAATTTGGTACTCGATAAAAAATAATGCTTTAACTTATGCTTTTCAATGCTTTGACTTTTTTTTAGAAAAAATGTGAGTCAAGCCCACATTTATTTCAATGCTTTGACTTATAAATTGTGATGCTCTAATTTATCATTCTAATTACCAACTATAATTCAAAAAAATAATACTTTAACTTATGCTTTTCAATGCTTTGACTTTTTTTTAGAAAAAATGTGAGTCAAGTCCACATTTATTTCAATTCTTTGACTTATAAATTGTGATGCTCTAATTTATCATTCTAATTACCAACTATAATTCAAAAAAAAATATTTTAATTTTAACCCTAAATTTAATATGGATTACAAATCAGAAATCCAGAGGGGGCAAAAACATTTCAGGAGGGACAAAGTCGGTCGGGACCAATAACTTTCACTAAAACTAAAAATCGCTGCCCCCCCTCCCCTCCACCCCGGCATCATGTGGGTCCACCCCTAGAGATTATGTTAAATGGTTTGAATTAACTGTTTAGACTTTAAAAAATCGTATTGTAAGACGTTGTAACTATAGTGTTATAAATGGATTCCTCTTATTATTAATAATACTAGTTATAGTAATACAAATCAGACAGAAAATTAATGCTAAGGTACATAAAGCTGCAACATCATCTTTAATTAAAGTCATGTTGGAGATATTATATCAGTAAACATACTCTTTCAATTAAGAACTTCTTCTCTTTATCTATTGAAGAATTCTTCAATAGATAAAAAAAGTATTTACGGTGATAGATTCCAAAATTTAGGTCAAATTGGAACCCTTAGCTATAATTTTTTGGAATTCTAGTTATTCTTGTCTTGATTTCCTTTTGGATTTTTTTATCTTTCTTAAAGTAACAAAAAGTAACAAGGGATTTTTCAATTTCAATTGAAATGGATATCTTCTATTTTGTTCAATGTTATCAGAACCGAACCGGACATCGACCCGGTAAACCTTCGGGTCAACGGTTTACTGGTCCGACCGGTGGGTCGACCGGTTCAATCGCTGATTTTTTTTTAAAACAATCACAATTTATATGGATACTAATTTATAATTTTATATGGGTTCACTTCGAAGTTCTGCTTATAACTTTCTACTTTCACTGATTCCTGATCTGTTTTGCCTCTTGTGGCAGTTTTCAGAGAAGGTGTGACAGATTCATTTGCTTCAAGATTAGTTGCCGACATGATCTGTATATAACAATAATGATTAGGTATTTCAAAAAGATATGCAAAATCAGAGAACAATTGCATGCTAAACTTTGAGGAAAATTAAAGTCATATTTATTGCATATGAAAAATTGAGACTTCTTACAAAATCAGAGTCAGAGGTCAATTGCATATTCTACTAAGTTACTATATGCAAATTAATAACTTTGGTGGCATTGTTTGACCAGGTATCAACATATTTTTATCAAACTAACTAGTGACATGATGATCAATCGATCTAGGTAACTAGTGATATGCTACAAACTGTGATCATGCACATTCTAGTATCAGACTTGAATTCTACCAAGTTGATATTTAAGGTTCATTTATATAAACTTGAAAAATACTACTTCAATTTGCAAGATCTTTATGTTCTCTCTAACACACTCAGATTATTAAAAAAAATATGCACATCAAAATCTCAATTAATTTTCTAAATAGTGGTTCGCAAAAAGCAGTAAGATCTCAAAAAAAGAAAATTTTATTTTCATTTGGACATTTCATCAAACACTTGAAAGGCATGCATCAATGCAATAAAATTAACTCAAAATTAATGCATTTCAAGTATTATTCTCCTAAAGCAACTGAAGGCATAGTTCAATTTGGATTCAAAATGTTGGACTAAGCAATGAGCACAGAAAGTTTAAAAGGAAGAATTGCTTCGCCAACACAAAAATATGAGAATGTTGAGACCTATTTATTTATGTGCCTTAGCACCACTCCCACCCAGGTTCAAACTCAAATTTAGTGATTAAATAAACTTACAATACTTGATGGTTGTCGGATTGCGCAGCTTCTTTTCAAAGTTAATCCTTGAGAATGCCGTGAAATACACATAAATAGGTCAAGAATATTAAAGGACCCAGCCAAAATGAGAATTGAGAGGTCATAGGAAGAAGGAGATCCCAATTCTCAGTACTTTCCATCTTAGTGATTTGAGAAACAACAAGAAATTTGGAAGATCGGAGGAGAAATACGCTATTTCTGTGAGATACGTGAAATCAGTTTTGAACCGGGGTTTTTACGGCGGTTTAGTTCAGCGATTTTATAAAACCCAGCCGATTAAATCGTTTTTTACTGATTCGACTGCTCAAGCGATATTTTAAATGAACCGAACCGTATAGGGGTCCGGTTCCGGTTTTTTTCGATTTAACCGGCGGTTCGGTCCGGTTCTGATAACACTGATTTTGTTTCATTTCCTTAATGGGATAAACAAAATCAAATTGATTTATCACTAATTAGTATCAATTACTTAAGTCAAATCTTTTTCAATTAGGAATTATAATCAACTTTGAATTTATATGTAAACCTCAGAACAGAAAAAATTAGATAGATTCTAAGTCATTTTCTTTCTTATGTATAATATTCCTAGCTAAAGCAAATTTTTCTTTTATTTTGCACTGCATTGAAAGTATTGAATATAAAAGAAATTATGAAGGTTCTATCATCTTCCATTAAAGCATATATATAATGTGTTATTTGAGTAGAAGCAAGTCAAGATCTATATTGACAATTAGTAGGTTTACAAATCCATGCTCAAGTACTTATCACTTGTAATTAAATACTAATTTATCAATTCTAGGATATTAGTAATAATAGACAATAAAATACTCCTATTACAAAACAAAAAGATTTTCTGAATTTTTTTGAACATAAAGTGTATTAAATCAAACTCTCCAGTTTGCTTGACTATTCTATCTTTTTCTCATTCATTTCATAAAATCTAGATTCAATCATAAATCTTTAGCACCCATTCAGATCATGCTTAAAGAGTAGATTTACATAAAAAAAGGGGGGGGGGGGGGGGGCGGGGGGGGTAAGATGCATTTTATCTATATTTTATATAGATAAAAATTCCATAATTGGAAGAAAGTAGCAAAAAAAATTTCCGGGAATATCTTATCAATACATTTCCATTCCATTTTCTTACGTTTTTTTTTTTCATAGGTTTTTCTTCATTATTCCATTTAATCTCAATTTATTTATATTATATGTCAAAAATCGATAAACGGAGTTCACTAAAATTTCATGTGATTTAGCAAACAGAGTAGGAATTCCATCATTACTTGATTGTTCTATAGATAGGGAGTCTAAGCAACTAATGGGATTTTTTTCGATAATAATAGTAAGCATCAGATATAAGATGATTTGGAATGGAAATGGGGGAATGTCCACAATACCTGGGTTTAATCAGATACAATTTGAGAGCTTTTGCAGATTTATTACTAAAGGCTTGAGGGAAGAATTTGAGAAGTTTCCAAAAGAAAAAATCGAAGATATAAATCAAAATATAGAATCTCATAAAGTAACAAAAGACGCAAAAAAAAATAGCAACTGTCTCCAATTAGAGATCATTTGGGGTAGAAGCTGCATGGAACCTGTCTCCTTAATGTCAAAACCATATATAACAACTGGTTTAAATAAAACAAATCATTGAACTTAATTAGGCACTACTTTATTAAAAGGGCCCCAGCCCAATATTTAACAAGGCCTCTTTTTTTTAATAAAAAAATGGAATCCAAGTAGGCTGAAATCTTCAACCATCAATATTAATAATAGATAAACAAACAACCTTGACACATTCAACCGTGACCCAACAAAAATGAAGAACTTGCTTAATCAGAGAGAGAGGGGGGTGTATTCACAGCTTCTCTCTTTTAATTAATCATTTCTTGTATCATACTTTATATATATCATTTCCTCCTACCCAATGGTACAATTTGCTCACTCCTACTCTCTTTGACTCAGCCCCTATAGCTATGCCACGATAGAACCCTAATAAATTATCTAACATATATATAACCATCATAGACTTAGTCTTATATATAACTCAATATATATATAACCATCCTTTACTAAATCTTCTATACCTGCTAATTTTCTCTCTTCAATTCAAATCCTAGCTAGACACACAAATTAAATAACATGGATGCAAAACAACCGTCTCGTCGGGAGTTGCAGGGCCCGCGACCGGCCCCTCTCAAAGTCCGAAAAGACTCCCACAAGATAAGAAAACCTCCGGTTGCACCGCCTCAGCAGCAACCTGCCACTGCCCCTGTAATCCAACACCGGCCGCCGGTTATCATCTATGCAGTGTCGCCAAAAGTCATACACACAAACCCTAGTGAATTCATGTCTCTCGTTCAACGCCTCACTGGCTCCTCCTCTTCCTCTTCCTCCTCCTCTGCTGCTCCTCCTCCTTCTCTTCCGGCTCCCGCTTCTTTTCCTCCCCCTTCCACCGCATCTCCTTTTCCTTATACCTCCTATCTACTGCCAGATTTTCTACCTGGGACGGCTGGAAATAGTGGGTTTTCTCCAGCTGCACGGCTTGCCACGATTGAGCAAGGAAGAAAGGAAACAAGGATTGAGGCCGTGACGAAAGCCAGAGAAGACGATTTGATGCTGACTCAATTTGGAATCGATGCCGGGCCCAGGTTGGATCAAATCGGACTGTCCCCAGCTGGGATACTATCACCAATTCCATCATCTCTTCCGGTTATCTCTCGTAATTTGTTCTCTCCATTGAATAACAATGATCAGGCAGCTGGTGGTCTAGGGTTTCTGCATGATCTTAGTCCAGCCTTTGCTGCAAATATGTCCCTAACCGGAAATAACTTTTTCGCAACCACCCCCGGGAGTTTTTTCGCGAACACCCCTACAAGATATTTCAGTTCCATGACAACTCCTCCTGTGATGCCATCTCCTGGTGCATACAGCTGGGATCTTTTCCAGCATTACCAGGATCTATAACAAATTGCTTTTAATTACCAATTATATATGATAGAGAAAGGGATTGGTGAAGACAGGGAGGAAGGTGGATGAAAAGGATATACTGATAAGTACAAACAAAGGATAGATACAGGGAGACAAACCTAGGGTTAGATATCTTTCAAGTGAATTTAATTTTGTGGGGCCAGACATGACGGAGAGAAAGATCCACATTGGATGGCATCACCAAGAGTATAGGCAAGTAGCTAGTTTTCATTTTTTTTTTTTAAGTTTTTTCTTCCCAAAATTGCATCAAAAACCATGGTTTTTATGTGCTTTTGCATTGCCAATCTCTATTACAGAGCGATAGAAAATACTGGTTGCACCAAAAATATCATATATAGTTCTGCTACAACTTATCAACTACCAAAGTTGATACATAGAACAACTATATATCAAATTTGAATAAAACTTCAACACATTTGATATATTGGTCATTCAAGTATGTCTAGTTTTGAATGAGAGTGAGGCAACGAAAAGCACCTTCAAACCCTGAAATTTTGCTGCAATTTTGAGTTTGTTTTTTGAAGGAAATTCATATAGAAACTTTTAGTATACTTTTTTTTTATTTAGAGTAAATTCTTATTAAAAAAAAATGGAATTCTTAAAGCTTGGTCATAAGGTTTAATTTGGTTAGTTAATTAGGAGTTGTATATACATGCATGCACTTATTCTTGCACCCTTCTGTGAAGCTTCATGAGGAGCCAACTTGAGTGGTGGTTAAGAGTAGTTGAAGTCATTTATTGTATTGGGCTTGTAAGGTTTTTTATTTTTTTTCATTGTTTGATTCATTATATTATAATTTTCTTTGTTGCAATAAATTGAAGATTGATTGCTGTCAGATGATATTAAAGATTTCCCAAATTTCTTGGTGGCAGTTTGGTTTTGATCTGTTACTCAGTACGTACCAGCCGCCTCCATACACGACGGATTCGAATTAAATCCGAACCGTCCGTTATAAATTGGCACAAATATTAAAGTTGTCTATTTATTATCTGCTCCAAAAATTATGGCCAAATTTGAATTCTTTACTCGATCGATCAGCCCCGAATTTAGACAAGTTGATCCCCTGATCCCCTCAGATATCTGATTTCCTCAATGTTCTAGTTCAGACCATCATAGGTACGTAATGAGGGCTCAGATTAGATTGGAACCATCCGTACTATATTGCACTGATTCATAACTGAAAGTCTGAAATACCTAGTACTGGAGATTCTCTTTCTTTCTTCTTTTTTGGATATCTAGCTAGACCTAATTGTCTGATCGAGAATTTTCTATTTTTTTAATGTGTGGTATGCCACTGTGTATATATAGAATCTGAAGAGAGAGTACTACTTCGAAAGGAATTCGGAGTAGACCTACTTTGGTTCGATTGGTGCAATGACCATTCGATCTGTATCAATATTCGTGCGAACTACATTAAAATCTGTATAGGTTTGTTTAATTTAATTTATGTGCACACAGATCTTAATGCTAATCATATAGTGCTAAAGATAATTGAATCTAAAGGTAAGTCCGATACTCGTCAGACCTACTGCTATCTCCTTCCAAAGAATGCATCTTTTAAGTGAAAGAACGCATCTCTTCAACATACAGTGCATCTGTCTTGCATAATAACATAATAATTTTCATATCCAAATTCAAATATAGAGGATACTAATTATTACAGCATACAGAATTTGTGGCCCAAAAAAATGCCTAAGCATGTTAAGGTTCACTAATTTCATGAAAATTGTATTTGCAAGTGAACTCGGATATTTTATACAAGGAAAAGTAAGTTGGGTATACAGTTTATATAAGAAAAATATTTAAAAATTAAATTTACCAAAATGTTTCATAGTTAAGATATATTGTGCATAAATTTAATACAGTTTAAGCTTTGGATCACCGATTAAATATTGATAAGACGTGGCGAGTCAGCTGGTAAAAAAAAACAACGTATTTATGAAAATGAAACCAATTAAATTTGCATTACTATTAGTAAGTACTACTATTACTATTTAATAACTATCTACTTCATCTTGTGACTACGATTGGGTTTCATTACTATCTGTTTAGTGCGTAAGAATAATGCAAGAAAGTTGCTAAATCAGATGTGTGAGAAGACTAATAATTAATACAAATGTTGTTTTGATTGTACAATTTGAAATAGTAGTAAACTCAAAAAGTGCTAATCTTACTATTTTATGGTTTGGTTATGTCATGTGTTAATTAGCATGCATAATAGTCGTTAATCCGAACTATATATTACGAATTAATATCGATAAAAAAAAAAAAAAAAAAGTTGTTTGGATCACCTCTCAAACACGAATTTAGCATTTCTATAATTTGTATGTATGTTCAGAACAAATTTAGTGTTCTTAGTATGTATATTTAAGAGATTGGTTTATATGGTTTTAAATATGTAGTAAGGTGCATGTGTGTGTCAAAATAAATAATCAAGCCTTATCAGTGTTTATAATCCTATGATCATAACTAATTCATATATAAAAGATCGAAAGATATATGAAACTGTATACTTAATTTTATTCAAAATTTTCATTTTAATTAAATCATATGAAATTGTAATCACGCTGAACCTACAAGAGGCTAGGGGATAGCAAGCAAATATAAGAAAAAATTAAAAAAATTAAACTTTTATTTTCTCTCTAACTTGAAAAAAAAAATATATATATATATAGAACAACTAGTAGGTTATCATAATATGATTTAATCAATATTAATTATGCGGGATGATATTTTTCAACTTGTCAATATATGTTTTCGGTAGAGAGAGAGAGAGAGACTAATATGTTTTCGGTAGCATAGAGGGCGAAATACATCCAACTCAATTTTTAATTTTCAAAGTCCAAAAAATCGATCCAAACCGTTAGATGTGATATCTATATTAAAATGTGCTTGAAGACCAAATTTTTTTACTATTTATTAAACCACTTTGAAAATCACTTATCCAACGGTTTCACTGTTTGGCTAAACCACTATTGGATCAGCGATTTTCAAAGTTGCTTAATAAATAGTAAAAAAAATCTATAAATTGACACACCATTATATATTTCTCCACTGTTGGATCAGCGATTTACAAGTTTCCCTCACTTTGGTTTTGACGTTCTCAAGTATATTCTGATTCGAAAACCAATATCGATGAACTCTTTATTTTCGAAACAGTTGGGCATTGCATGCAAGCGTAATACATAAAAAAGTTAGTATGAAGTAAATATATATAGGTAGAATATTCTTCTTAAATAGTAAATAGTTGAATGGCTTGAATTTAAAAAAATCAAAGAATATTTTATCTTAAATTTATCATTAACACGAATTATTTATTTTCGGATATATTTTTGAAACCGTATAGAACTGAAATCATGCCTAACGCCTTAATTGTTGAATATATCTATTTGCATTTTGAGGACTTCAATTCAAATACATTTTGTGTGTTGAAATTAAGTAACACTGATGGAGATTGATCAGTACAGAGAATCCTATACTATTTCACAACTTGACAATCTTGACCTTGAATAATTTTTACAGTGGAAGCACTATGAATTTCGTTCAAATTGAATAAAAAACAGGTCAAAAGTTTATAATAAGTTTCTGTGGATATTTATATACAAATATGGTTAAAATGTCTCATTCATGTCTCATATTTTTATCTTTAATTTTAAAATTTAGATCGCTCAACATTTCATGTTGAAATGTATTTGGAGATAGAATTTTATTTTTTTTAATTATTTATTATTTATTTAAATAGATACAAAATTACTGTTTTTGAACCATTCAAATATTAATTTTGTACTTATTTAAAAAATATATTTTAATATGAAAATTATACTGAGCAGTGACAATACAAACTTTGAACTCTAAAACAGAGATCAAGATGTTCCGGATCAGATAAAGCATAAAAGACAAATTCAAACAGTGATGTTGCTGTTGCCTATCGCTTAATCTCAGAAAAGACTGCTTTTGTGTCAAGGAAATCTCCTCGTTGTTAACTTTTGTGCACAGTTGATTTGTCGCAATTCAAATTCAGCGTGTCACGTGCCAAATAAGCAGCAAATATTTGAGAGTAGATCTGAGTGAGTAACAAGTTTTTTTTACTCTTAATTTTAAAATTTATCGGATTAACTTTGAACGACGAATCTGAGAACTAGCCTTTAGTCTAGTGGCTAAGGCACATGACCTCTATATGAGAGGTCATGGATTCGAAACCCAGATGGGGGGAATCATTTGTTGTAATAACAAAGGTATTAAATAGTTTGGTGGCTTGACCTCCAACTTTTACTCAAATAAAACTTTGAACAGTGAATCTAAATCGTTAAAATCCTTCTACTTTACGAGTGATGCCTCTACATGTGAAAATTTTAAAGTTTCGAATTAATTTAGTATAAAGTCAAGTAGTCAAAATTTTTCTAAGAAATTAATACATTAAAATTAATTTAAAAACCTTCTAATTTTGACCACTTGAATTTATACTAAATTAATTCGAAACTTTAAAATTTTCACATGTAGACGCGCTACTCGTAAGGTAGAAGGATTTTAACAGTTTGGATTCCTCGTTCGAAGTTAATCCAATAGATTTTAGAGTTAAGAGTACAAATGAGCTTGATCCTCCTAGAAGCACCATAGTTCTACTCAATATTTAAATTGCTCAATTGAATTAGCATACTCAAAGACTGAGATTCGTCAATTGAATTAACGGATTCATTTTTTTCTTAACAAAAATTAAATACTTTTTTATATTTATATATTATATTTTTTATTTATTTTGTATAGTTTTTCATGTTGCTATATAATTTATATATTATGTTCAATTGTTATCATGTTTTAAATGTCGGTTATTTTGAAAATATCGTTTGTTTGTTGGATCAATTTTTCTTTATATATCGTGTGATTGAAATGTCGTTTGTCAACGAAGAAATTTTTTAATATATCACAGTATTTATTTATTTATTTATTTTGTTATTTATTTATTGTTTTCATTACATCATTATTTTTTTAGTATAACACAATATTTTGGTATCCGCTCCGTTTTCACCCCTAGTACATATTGTACAGTAAATAATAATATGATCCTTCAGCACACATTCTACAAGAGGTTCTCAATCAAATATAAGAAAAATAAATAAAACTTTCTTTTTCTCGCTAACTTGATTAAATATATAGGATAAGTATATAGTAGGTAATTAGGTTATCATCATACGATTTAATCAATAAAATGTAAAATATGTAAAATGGTATTTTTCAAAACTTGTCAAAATCCCATTAATCTATGTAGAAGAAGATAAATTGCTAAACTGCAATTTATATAGATTAATTCAATGACCTTAATTTAATGTGATTTATCTTAAAATAAAGCATACAAATAATTGCTCCTTGTAGAAGGCTAAGAAGTTACAAATAATTTGAAGTAATTCTATTAAAATCCTTAATCATTGTGTATAATGATATCTTAATATAACACTAATGGAAATTGATCAGCATAACCAACCTCACAAATTTGACCTTGAATATTTTTTTACAGTTGAAACGCTCTGTTTGACTGTTCAAATTCAATACAACAAATAATGCATTGATTAATCTCTCACAATTCTCTCATTTCTTCAAGTTGTCCAAAAATATTTCTAACACTATAAAGAAAATATTAATTATTTCAGGTTCTACAAAATGATAAGTCTAAAAATCAAAGTGTATTTTTAATTTTGACTCAAATATCTTAAAAAAATAAATCACTGCATTATCTTCACACCAAATTTCCACCACTAAGAATTACTAAAGGCCTTGATATTGCTGTTGC
Organism: Carex arenaria; assembly: GCA_964058825.1. Lineage (NCBI taxonomy): Eukaryota > Viridiplantae > Streptophyta > Magnoliopsida > Poales > Cyperaceae > Carex > Carex arenaria. Next base: position 99,335 of record CAXKVW010001010.1, read on the forward strand.
CTTGATTTTCCTCATAAAAGACAAAAAAAAAAAAAAAAAGATTGGTGTACTTTTGAAAAGGTTGATAAAGTTTGTGTCAACAATATCTCCTCGTTGTTAACTTTTGTGCTTGATTTGTCACGTGCCAATTGATGAGTAGCAAATATTTTTAAATTGCTCAATAAGCACTGTCAATGTTGTCATTCTCACTTTATTTTTATGATCCTTCAGTACACATTGTACAGAAAATAATAATCCGAAAAGGCAATGAATAAACTTTTCAAGGCCAACTTTACTTACTTTACTGCCATGCAAACGGACCGGATAATATCCGATCGTATCTAAATTCGTATCCGAAAATTTAATATGAATATATGATATTCGAATATTCGTACGAATATGGATACGGATATAGTTTTGAATTTTAATTATCCATATCCGAATAGCAAGTATATACCATATAGTTTAATATATATTATGAAAATATTTATGTATATATTTATGGATATCCGATATCCGATCCGTATCCGTCTAATATCTGATCGGTATCCGTATCTGAAAAATAAAAGAGGATACGGATATGGTTGTACCACTATCCGATCCGTTTGCACCCCTACATGCATATGTTTATCCAATTGAGAACATCAGATCCTCTGTGGCAAGTACCAAATGTGACATTGTGTAGCGAGTCACATGCACTAACTATCTATCTTTCTATTGGTTCATTTACGTGTGTGACATTATAATTTGTATTATATGCACTTAAGATTTAAGCCGACATGATTGACACGAAGTTGATGATTAATAACTTGTTTTAATGGGGGTGGTTAATTTGTGTTTCTGGTTGAAAATGACTTGACAGGAAGGATACATGCAATTTCCTCTCAAAGCTAAAATGGAAAAAGATACAAAACCGGATAGTTCTTGGTCTATCTTTTCGTTTTTATTTCTTTTACAAAAAAAAAAAGAATATAATATAAGATGAAAATTAAATTTCTCAACTCATGGCATTGTCTATACTGAATTTTAAACATACTTGCTATATATCTTGCTACTGTTTAATCAGAGACAGAACTAGAAAATTAAAATTAGAGAGCTAAAAAATTAATATAGTATAATTTCATTTTGTAAAGGAGTTAAAAATTAATGCATATAAAAATTACAAAATTTAATGAATCAAATTACAAAAATTTCAGTTTATAGAGGGGCATATTAGCACCATTTCCCCACCATTACATTTCGAAGCTGTGTTTATTGATATTTATTTTGTGTCTTATTATTGCTCAATAAACAAGTTTGAACTTATTGCAAACATATGTAGGAGGAATTTCACGTATATTCTTTACCGATCTCAAATTACGTAATTTCGTTTCTAAAATTCATAATATAATATTCACCTTTCTAAAATTTTAAAAGTCACCAATTTATTTAATTTATTCTCTTCTCATTTTTTTTTTAAATGCATGACAGTGGTTGTCATGATTGCTATCAGAGGTGGAGCTATTTTTTGTGAATGGGGTCAATTGACCTCTATTTATTTTCAAAAAATTTGTACTTATTATACTTAATTTCCTAAAAGACAAAAAAATATATATATATTGGATCCCCATTCGTTGTTGCTGTTGCCTATCGCTTAGAGTAAAATGTGATGATATTATAAAATTGATCCCCATTCGCAGCATGAAAAATTCATATAATTGATCTCTATTAACGTTTGATCACATAGTCAGAAAGTCTAGCTCCACCCCTAGTTGCTATCAATGGAAATTAATACATGACAGTGGCCGTATATGAACCTACAAACTATATAGTTCCCATGTTAATATAATACGAAGAGAATGGAGAGCGAATGTTGATTAGGGGCCTAATTAAGTTAAAACAATTCTTGCTTCAAAAGAGAAAAATAAATGTGAGCTTTTAAGGGGAAAAAAGATATCAAAGATTAAAATAGTAATAACACTAATTAATTAATTAATGATAATATTATCATCATTAAGTTTTACTGTGGTGGTTATTACTGTTGTTTTTGCTAATTAAATTAGTCTTTGGCTTAATGTCAAAAGACAAGCTCTTCTAGTTAGAGGTTGCCGGTTCAAAATCTGATTGAAAGATTTCTTGGAAATATTATAAAGTGTTGGATGATTTAATGGACCGCAATCACTAATTCCAAGAAAAATAAAAAAATATTTCGGCTGAGTAATGTAATTAACAGGTTGGAATATTGATGCCTTACTAATTACTGCCCGTTTGCATTTATTATTATTGATCCCATTTTATGGACTGTGGCCATGTTTATAATTGTCAAGCCCAAATTGGGCGAAATGAAATTTAGGCATGTAAATATGATAATGGCATGTCTCGTTGATCTGACACATTAAGCTGAAGTTGGTCCGGACCGGACTGAAATGAGTCGGATTTCAGCCCATTTTAATCCGATTCAAACCAAACTTAATCGATAGAGAATCGTAATTGGGCCGTGAGGTTTTTATTGGATCTCTCAGTTGGACCGAATCTTCGTGCATCCAATTTTATACAAAAATACATTGGGAGCTTGGGAGTTGGGATTATATCATCCAATTTTATGGTCCAAATTTACTGGGTCCAGATTCCCTAAAGTAACTTAATTTTTGGGTTTTGGATCGAGACCGTCCGATTTGATTCTGTCGCTCCGATTCATCTCGGGATTCGAATTCATTCTCGAAATGTGTGTGCTTCAGATTTAGATAGATTGTCTCGGATTCGAATGAGACGGTCCCGATTTAAAACCCAAAAATTGAGTTACTTCACTGGATCTGAATTCAAATTTACTTCCAATCCAATCAAACTCAATTCTACTCATAGAACTATAATAGGAATTTGGCTGTATTATATTATGAGATTATACAAGTTCGGACCCTTTGAAATTACGCGAATTTCGTTTAGCTTCGGAGATCGTTTGATCCGAATTCTGATCAATTCAGTAAGAGGTGAAATGGTTTGAGACTCTTTAATATTCGTACCAAAACATATTAGACAATAATTATGTTAACACATTAATTAATTCACTACAAGAATTAGTCACTATTCACGAGAATAAAAATATTACTGAAACAGATATTTCTGTTGGTAATAATCATGCATACTTTAAAAAATATAGTTTTTGTCAGCTTACTCTTTGACAGTAGTCAATTTTGAAGAGTAATTAGAACGAAAATCCGCCTACTAAAAATAGTTACATAAAAAAAATATATGAAAGGTCGAACAAGATAAACTAGTTCATGTGCTATCATGTTTTTATTCAATACCAATCTACAGTTTAATTCAAAAAAAAATATATTCAAAGAAGTTGTACTATGTATATTTTAATAACAAAATGTACTGAAATGCAATATGGAAGAGGGTTTTCATAATTAACTTTAATTTTGGCTGAATATGCAAAATAACAATAGATGAACAGTAAATTATGGATTGCACAATGTATGGCAACTGACATGTGTCGAAATATGGCTGAAATAATCCTACACTTTATCTATTTCTTTTGAACTAATTACGCGGATGATCCCGATTTTTTTATTAATAAAAAAATATTGATAATGGAAAATGTTTCATGAAATTTTAAAATATAAGAAGAACGTTATATTTTATAACGTCCAGGATACTGTAGTTGAACGTTATAAACTATAACGTCCAGTTAATATGATTGTTAATGATAGTAAAAAAAAAACTATAGATGGATGTTATGGTTTATAACGTTCAACTACAGTATTTTTTTTCATTAAAACAAATCTTAGAACAACAATAGTTAGAACTAAAGAAGAAAAAAAACTATAGCTGGACATTATAATTATAACGTCCATCTACAATGTATATTTTTTTTACAATCATTAGTGATCAGATTAGCTGGACGTTATGGTTTATAGCATTCAGTTACAGTGTCATGGACGTTATAAACCATAACCTTCTTACTATATTTCAAAATTCATAAAATCTTTCCCCATTAATCCATTATCAATATTTTATTTTTATATGTTTTTCTATTAATAAGAAAATCGGCAGATCCTTGGCCTCCAAGCCGTGCGGTTCCTTGGCCTCCAAGCTGCTGACTTGTCCAGTCTTTTATTACTATGCGTATCCGATAATATATCCCTAAGACTGTTGTACTCAGAATGCATCAAATAATAAAGGAGCCTATGCAATTATGCATTACAGGGGTGGATCAGATTAACCCAAATTTTGATCGGACAGTCTGGAGATAATCTCAAATGGTGCGTTACTGCAGAGAATGTAGACTCGATATAAAGATAAATTAAAGAAGGTGATAGTGATGGCCTGATGGGTAACAAAAAAAAAATGAGATTTCAGTCACATATACGGATATACCCACCCATATATTGGAATTATACAATCAAAAGTCCAAAAAAAAAATGCAAAGAATCACAATCATACGTTTTCAATCCTAATTTAATAACACATTAACTTTATTTAAGAACAAGAGCTTAACTTAGCATATGTCATGTAAGATGACAACTAGTTCCATAGTCAAAACAGACACTGACATTGGGGCCTTACTGAGTTGCTAATAACTATCCAGTAAACAAAAACTGGAAATAACTACTCATAAATATAAATAAAAAAAAAAACCATAACTCTCAAATTTACAAAACTAAAAAGAAGACTATCATAGCCTTCACTAATTTTAAAATTTCAAGAATGAGTAATCACCGCAATCCAAATTCTCAGTCCATAGAGGCAAATCATCGAGCTGAATTAGATCATCATCAGAAAAATCAAAATCACTGATTCTAAAATCGGCATCTGTCGTTGCCTCCATTTGCTTCAAGAGCTGAGATGACAAATCCTCCAAAAATCCCGGTGACTTGGCACTTGCGTTTACTGACGAGGTAGACCCGGTTCTGATGTGAGCAGCTGATGTGACAGATGACTTAAATTTCTTGGCCTCGTAAACAATGTCCATTGTGGGATTGTCTGAAGTGATATCTTCGCTATGTTTTTCTTTTACAGGTACAGTCTCCACCTCTTTTCTCTTCTTAATCTGAATAGCGGTTGCCTGGTACAGTGGAGTAGCTGTCTGGTACAATTGAGTCTTCTTCTCTTGAGCAATCTGTGCCTTTTCCTTCTCCATGCGAACATATGCAGCCTGGTAAGCCTGGTATGCCTCTTCTTCTGATGAGAAGGTACCGAGCCAGACACGGACCCTACGTATCGGGTCCCTGATCTCTGCAGCCCAGTTGCCAGATGGCCTTCTGCGGACCCCTCGGTACTTGCTCGAAGGTTGGCGCAGCTGGGAAGGGTTTGGGGATTTAGGGTTTTGGATTGAATGAGGAATCACCACTGTTTTGGTGACCCTCTTGTGTTGGCATCTGGGAAAGGAATCTGAATCAGAGTCGGTATCAGAATCGGTTGCATCGGGATCAGGGAAGTGGATGCGAATAACTCTATCCTGCAGCACCATTTTTTTTTGTTTTTCCTATTTGGTCTTTCTTCTTCCTAGTCTACTATTTGTGTAGATCTTTTATTTGTAGTGTCTGTCGAGTCTGATCATGTGATGAAGAGGAAGCAACACCTGCTAATTATGAGAATGCAACAATGTGGACAAAAAAAAAAAGGTTTATATTACAAATTAGTGTGGGTTTTGAGAAGAAACCAATTAAAATTGGAATAAATCGCTAGGTGATAAATACATGAAAATAAAATGTACTAATTAAACGATTAAGCTAATTGCATGACTATTGTGCTAAAAATAACGGTTGACTATCTTGGGTTTGCCTATGAAAAGGATAGTTATTTCATATCTTGAGTAAAAAATATTTTGCAAATCAGAAAGACAAAAAGGAGAAGCTTCTTTTCCAAGGATTATAACATGACCATAAGTAACCCAAATTTCAATTGAATTCAGTGGAAATTGTAGTTAAAAATCCAAACAAATAGACATAAACAAAGTCAAAATAAATATGATATATTGTCCTATAGATTCTACTTAGACTAAGAGAAGACTACTCAACAAAGGAAAAATAAATATGAGATATTATCTTATAGAATCTACTTACTTAGACTAAGAGACAACCTTTCAACAATAACACCTACAAAAGACAGAAGAGATCCTAATTCCTAAAATTTTTACAAAAAAGGAAATAAGTATCATTGAAAGCTAATTTAAGGGAATAGCCAAATAAATCAAATCAAGTGAAAACATGAGATGCATATAAATTTCTACCAATCTAATTAAAACAAAAAATTAAGAAAACTAAAATTAGAACCAAAGAATTCTAGCAAAATAAGAAACTAGAAAGTAACTAAGCAAATTATAAATTGCTCCATGCATCTCATGATAGGGAAAATATGCCTATGTACCAATTAGAAACTAAGGAAAGCAACAACTACACAATATAAATAAAACCAATAAGCTACAAACTGAATATTATACAGAATAGCTCTGTAATACTGGTATTAGTACCAAACCAGAACATGTTTTGGTTTCAATATACCCCGCATGTTAATTAAAAGATAAACCTTGCTGCTGCCCTTGCATAAACCCTTACCGAGAAGATCTGATGTGCATCAAAATTACAAACTTCGCGGCCTTCGACATGCGTTGCACGAACTCACACGAAGAAGAAGAAGAAGAACCCAAGATCAGACCAGAAGACATAAATCCCCTTAAAAAATACTTCGAAAATCACCCGAGAATAACTGAATCAGAGATAGAATAGAGGAAAGAATAGAGAGAACTAGATCGTGGAAGACTGAATTGGGATTGAGATGGGGTTTATGCAATTTATTGTTGGAATAAATCGAAGAAAAACTAAAGTTTGAAACGAATTAATATCACCTAAGTAACTCAAATTTTGAGTTTAGATCATAACCGCCAGATATGTTAGGTACGAATATTAAACAAACCTTTGCACCCACCTCGGTTCAGATTGGCAAGGATTCTGATCGTACGGTCCGGATCTAAACTCAAAATTTGAGTTACTTTTGAAAGGAGATATGTTGTCTTCTGGTTCTGGCCTTCTGGGGTTTATTCGAGCTATTTTTCGTCCCTTTCCTTCTTTTTTTCTGCGTATTGCTACTTGTATTTAAAAATAAAATATGGGCAAAAGAGTAAATTATCCACTAAACTGAAAAAGATTTCGAAATAACTTTTATCAAATGGCATTTACGTATAGACCCTTATATTTGTTTCAAATTAGTTCCTCAAGCTTAGGCATTAATATTGAGTAGGACTGTCGCCCGCCTGGGACCGAATTCTATTTTTCTGCTCCTGAGTCACTGACACGTGGACCCACACCAAAACCAAAAATCAATATTTAAATTTATAAACTCATATGGACCTACATATCGGCCTCACTGGAGGCAGGTGATCTCTTTTCCAGCCGCCTACTTTAAATTTTTGTTACAAAAATAATATGAAAGTTTGAACAAGATAACTTAGTTCATGTGCTAACTTATGTTTTGCTTAATTCCAATCTACAGCTTAAGTGAAGTTTTCTCTTATTCAAAGTAGAATTTTGACAAATTTGCAAAACAATTGTTAGATGGGAATGTATCGCTAGTTAATTAGATTAGATCGATTCTAATAATTTAGATTCGTTATTTTGAATAAATTCAATAGATTTAGAATTAAGCTCACATTTAAGTCCTGTTCGGGCGCTCCACTATTCCCGCGGAAAAAAAAATTCAGTTGCCACGTAAATAGTAATTTTTAGTTCAATTTTTATGTCCATACTTATTTCCAATGGTCCGCTGAACAGGTTCTTAAAGAACATCCTTGTATATTTAGTAAATAATATTCTTATTTTTTTATTTTCTCTTTGTTTATGCTATATTGATGTGTATCTTGAAGTTATAGTTATCTAGACCAAGAATATTTTTTAATTGGGTACTTATCATTTAGAATTTTATTTTCACTATTTTGCGTTTAGATCTGGACCGTTAATCTGTTATGACACGGTTACTAAAAAATTCTGTGCATTCCAGCTAGGATCAAACTGACTCGGGATTCTGATCGAACGGTCCGGATCTATGCTCAACGTTTGACTAGAGAGGATCCGGCGATCCGCACTCTACGTGGCCATTTGAGGTTCATGCAGGATTTTTTTTTTTTTTTTTGCCCTTTTCGTTCTTTTCCTTCTTTTTCTGCGTAATTGCTCCCAGTATTAATTCTATCAATCGGTATTTACGTACAGACCCTTAAACTTTTTCTAAATTAGTTTCCTTTAGCCTTAAGCATTAATTTTTAGTTGGCCGCCTACTAAAAATAATTGAAATTTTCTCTTATTCAAAGTAGACATTTGAGCGAATTTGCAGTATAACAGTCGGTGCAAATTCATCGCTCCTGAATTAGGTAAATTCAACTTATAATTTCGCTTAGTAAAGTTAGCTTGTGTTATGTTTATTAAAAGAATTTGGTAAGTACAATTTTAAAAATTTATTGGATTGGTTTTAAATACTGAATTCAAATTCTTGAAATCCTACTTCTTCACGAGTGATGCGTGTATATGCAAATTTTTAAATTTTTTAAATTTATTTAATACAAAATCAAGTAGTAAAAAGAATGATGAAAAATGACTGCATTAAAATAACTTATTAAACTTCATGAGGTATGGGAGAATTGAAGAGTGACGAGTTGGAATAGTCAAACTGATTTTTTTTTTTAATAATCTAACTGAATCAGCCGAATTAAAATGGCCAATCGAATAACAACTGAACAATTTAAACTAAATTAAATTTGATTTGTTTGGTTGAACATAATAAAAGAGATTAAATTTAAAATAGTCAAAACTCAGTACATACATCAATACATTAGTAATTTCATAGAAATAAATATCAAGATAATGTCACACACATTGTTCAATTTTGTATGAAATATGTAGATGTTCTAAAATATTCAAACCAAAATGAAAAAAAGTAAGTAATGATTGAATCAAACATAATATAGATCATACTTGAACCATTATAATTTGATCAGTCCGATTTAATCAGTTTTAAAAGTCTAAACCTAACTAATACATTTAAACCAAAATAATTTAAAAATTCTAACTGAATCAATCTATAACCGGAATTTTTTTTTTCGGTTGAAATCAAACAAATCAGACCGTTTGAACGCCCCTTACTATAGCAAAATAAACTATTTCTGAATATGTTTATATTATATTATAAATCATAAGTTTTAGACCTCACCAATTATTTTAATTATTTTGAATTCGGAATACATAAGTGTTGGTCTTGGACTTCATTTCGAAAAGAATCTATTTGAAGGAAATATGTTTTTTTTTAATTAGTCAACTTTTGTAGAAAATAATTTATATTAAAATAAACTTATTAACATAAAACATTGTTTTTCTTTAAAGATTTATGTTGTACAAGAGCGAGTATTTAGTCTAATAGCAAAAAACACATTTTCTTTAAGTGAAAGATCATGAGTTTGAAATATGAATTGAATTTTTTTGTTGTTATAATAATAAAAATATGGATTACAAAGACATGGACTTCCATCTCTTTCTCAAATAAAAAAACGTTGTACTTAAATCACATTAATTTATTTAAAGTAAATAAGGATAAATTATAATACAAAAACAATCTAACTAAGATAATTATTAAAAGAAAAACTAAATCAAACATAGTGAAAGAAATTAGTTTTCGTCACAGTGTGTCACATCACGTGATATGAAATATGATTAGATTTGTAACATTGTCTCTTTATTTAAATTTATTTTGCACACACTTTTTAGAATTTTTATAGTTCTCTTTTCAATATACCAACTTAATTATTTCGTGTAACATGATTATTTTTTACTATTATAGTCAACATCATGTCACATGAAATTTCCTTTTTCAAGTAATGCTACGTGATCGAGTCCCAGCATATTAATCACGGTACATCACATTTTTATTTCACTAATCAAACAGATAATATAATTAAAAAAATGTAAGCTTAATTAAATATCAATGGTCACAAATACGGAATTCGTCTTTAAACGGAGTGATGTCAAACTTATCAAGGTCACATATTAATGTTATTTCTTTTTAGGGGGAATTTCATGTATACCCCTCAAAAACTTCAAAATTACGTATTTCCCCCTCTAAAGTTTGAAATTACATATTTCCCCCTCTAAATTTTGAAAAATCACAAATTTACCCATTTTATTGTTTTTTATAATAAAACTCATTCTAAATTTTTAAAATACCCATTTTGCCCTTTATTAAAATCATATAAAACACATCGGACTCAAATTTGAATCTGAAGTGTTCCACTATCGTCTGATCCGAGCGCATCGTGTTAAGATTTGCGCGTATCACTTCAATATTTGTGTAGATCTAATGTGCACGAATCTTACAGCAATTCTGATCAGCATGTACCGCATTAAGATCTGTGCGTGTCGCTTTAGTATGTGTGCATTTTTGCATCAAGATTCGTGCTGATCTTGCGTGCACAAATCTAAAAGCAGTTCGGACGGGAGAGGAACTGTTCATATTCAAATTTGAGTCGATGGAATTTACATGCTTCTAATAAAGGGTAAAATGGGTATTTGATAAATTTAGAATGAGTTTTAATATAAAAGATAATAAAATGGGTAAATTTGTGAGTTTTTTAAGTTTTGAGGGGGAAATACGTAATTTCAAACTTTAGAGGGGGAAATACGTAATTTTGAAGTTTTTGAGGGGTACACATGAAATTCCCCCTTCTTTTTAATAATGCGAGAGAGGTTCCCATAAAACCCAATTCGTATCACCTAAGGTAACAGAATATTTATGTTTGAATCTGAACTGTCCAATCAGAATCCGCACAGCCATTAAAGCAGTCAGTGCGTTCCACCTTGGACGGGATTTCTATCGGACGGCCGTGATTCAAACAGAAATATTATGTTACCTCAGAGGATATGGACGGAGATGCCATGGGCCGTGTCATCGACATTCTCCGACAAAAATCCCGACACTGCCACCACGGCACCACCTCATCTCTCTAGTCTCTTCAATATTAGTATCGCCATCTCCCATTAAAGATTAAACCCAGTTTCCCTTTTATTGTTGATGAAGGTTGTACCGAGATAAAGAATTGTAAACCCTATCAATGTAGAGGTCAAGTCAGTTTAGACTGGAATTGATGCCGCAGAGGTTGTATGGGTTTGGTTTGGGGATTATTGGAGTTGATTATTTACATCTGGAAGTTCAACAGGAGCTGATTCAATGTAGAGGTTCTCCTTTGATTTTGATAACTATACCTACTAGCTTGGCATAAGAAGCTAAAATGGTATGCTTTATCTTAGACCTTATCTTTACATCATATTTCTACCCATTGAGAAAATTTAAGTTTGATGGTTTTCTAGACCCACAAATTGTAGCAATCCTTTAGTAGTTTTATTGTTATAGTAAAATTGTCTTAGACCTATTGTTTGCAAGTTGCCATTGATTAGAGCTCTCAAGAAAATATATGAAATTAACTCATTTATAACAAACAAGACTAGTATAGATGCACTTGTGCTTATACTAATAATATGATGCTTGAAGAACAAAGCAAAAATGGCTTTTGGACTATTTGCAAAATCTATGTTATGCTCAAGGAAAATTTGATTATGTTCAAAAGGTGGAAGAAAAGAACTCAGATGCTTGAGGAAAATTTATATTGTCATGCTAAATTAGGAAAGGTGTAGGTTGGGATGCAGCCAAGCTAAGGCAGGAAAAAAAAATTAGAATTTTTGGTACTCAGTATTTTAATTTTTAACTTGGAGATTGATGGATCCATTAAAAAATATGAGTCACTCTCTATAGTCAAAGAAGGGAATAATGCAGATTTACTGCTTTCTAAGTAAGAACTTTCCCCATATGTGAAAATTAATTTGTTATTGTGACAGTTACACATCCTTTTCCTAAAATTATCATTGGCAAGACGCTTAGATTAGGAAATAATTAATCCGAGCCATCCAAACTACCTAGGGTTTTGCATAGGGTATGTCCGCCAGTTGTTTAGAGTTGCCCATTGATTTGGGCCGTCATCCCTTCTAGAATTTGAAAAAGTACCTAGGCATTTGCTTGGAGCCGTTCTGATTATGTTTATTTGATCTGAACCGTCAAACTTAGGGTTTTAGATTAATCTCTTAGGCTGTCACATAAGTACTATATAAGACCCAAGGGAGCCGGCGTCTTTTTGTTCATCCATTTCCAAATCAAACAAGTATGAAAAATATTAGAGAAGAGAAAGCTTAACATAAAGCTCTCACCGCATTATATGAGTATTGCAAAAATAGATGTGCTCGTTGTGGTATTGAAATCTGAGACTGAGGTAAGTTTTCGCCTCTTTTATATCTTTAAAAGGTAGTGGAATCGTTTTCGCAAAATTAAGTTGCGATAAAATTGATCAGAGTAGGTGATTTTTGGTGCATGTTCAAAATTCCTATAATTTAAATTGTTTGTTTTGAATCTAATGTTTTTATTTTTTATTTTTCAGATGCCAAGTGGCAGTGCACCAAGGATTACTGTTGTGCCAGATGCCGTGTTTACCAAAAGACAAACAGAAAGGTACTCATTTGTTTATTTTTTGGCAGCCACAACTGAAGTTCTTTTGAAATGTTTGTGTTGAGTATGTGTTGTTTGACAATTAATATTTATGGGCATTTTGGAAGCCAAAAGTTGTTTCAGTTGAGTGGAGATTACGAAATTTTGGAAGCCAAAAATTGTTTCAATTGAGTGGAGATGAGGATTTGAGCAACATCCAGACTAGGGTTTTGGATAGGTTACCTATCTTAATTATCGGTGTGATATCTCAATCATGTTTTATTCGATATAAACCATCCGAGTTGGTGCTTTGGGTTCAGTGCCTTATTGTTTTTGTTTGGAGTGCTCCAGATTGGAGTATTTTCTTCATATGACCTATTGTATTTTCTTCATGAGGAGTTAGCCTGTTAGATTAGGGTAGATTTTTTGAATCGTCAAAATAGGGTTTATGCTCAATGTTCTTAGCTACCACAAGCTTGTAAACACTAATGATATAAATACATAAAACAGAAGTATAATCATGCTAGCAATTTGCTTAACTGAATAATGCATTTTGTTTAGCCCGAGTAGGTGTCCAAGCCAAAAAAGGTTTCACATTTGAGGGTTGATTGAGCTTCAAAATTAGTTACTTGAAGCTTAATTCTATGTTTGTTTAATTGAGCTTGCTTGCATCCGGTAGTAACCCATATGTACATTGCCACTGATGACTAACATCATATATAATACCAACTTAGCATATACTATCCAAATGATTATACCTGCTTTATCTTAACATTTGATTTGGACTGATTGTTCTATGTCAGGATCCTGTGCAATTGCAGTCAATCCTATGCTGGTTATACTGAGAACCAAAGCAAAAGTTGTCCTGAGACGGATTTACCATCGACAAGTTCTGAGGAAGCTTGTGCCAGATGCCATGTTTACCAAAAGACAAACAGAAAGGTAACTCTCTTTTTTTTTGGCAGGCTTTTAGGAACTCTTTTCTAATGCTTGTGGTGAGAATGTGTTGTTCTGCCATAAAAAAAAAGTAATTATGGGCACTTTAGAATCCAAAAATTGTTGTGCCATCTAAATCACGATTTATATGATCAGATTGGCGTTTCTTGGACATGATTTCTTTTTTCATTTGCCTTGAGCCCACCAGATTTTCTTCATCTGAGCTTTTAGCTAAAATTGGGTTTTGGATAGGGTGCCTTTATGAAAGCTAATTTGTTCCAAAATTTTATAAACATTTTGTGTTTATTTATTCTAGATAATTGAGTATCGTGGTAAGCGAATTCGGTGCAGTGTTAGTGATGCTAGAGTGGCGTGCTATCGACCGGAGAATGAAGATTGTTATGTGAGTTATACATTCTCTTGCTTCATTTTGGTTCTTTTGTTATTTTTAACTCCAATTTTGGTTGATGTAGCATTTTTATTAATTTTTTCTGCAGTTCTTTAGAAAAAATCTGGTGAGTTATTAATTTTTAACTTTTCAGACCAAGTACAAACTACTCACTGATTCTAAAAATGCTCTTGCCTTATTTTTTTCACGCAGTATACTAATCCTCTTGCCTTATTTTTTCCATCTAATATGCGTTTGAACTTGATATCCAGTTCTCAATTATTTTAGTTTTTGACACTGATAAAAACTTGTAATTCTTGTTACTTTGTGCAGTGTCAGCCTAACTGCTATGCAAGGATTGTGACATTGCATGAGACAAATTGAATCGTGTTCATAGCCAAAGAGAACATTCCTGCTGGTCAAGAGCTGACGCATGTATAACATGTGCCATATTTTTTTGTTTCATTGTTACATTCTTGTTAAGCATCGAATCCATTCATGTGAATTATAATTGAATAATGAATTGTATAGATGGCATAGAGTATAGACTTCGTATGTTGTTCGCGTGAAAGGTTTCATCCTAATTGTAAGCACTTGCTCTGAAAAGTGCAAATTGATAAAACAGAAATATCATTCTTTCATTTCTTCAACTGTTGCTATGTTATGTGTTATGTGCTGAAAATGGAGGAACACAAATAATTGTGACTGAATTAGTACATCAGATGTGTTTTAGCCTACTCCCCCTGATCCAGCAGAAGAACATTGATTTGATTATTAATTCAGAATTGATGTATACAATCTGTCTCCAAAAAATTGGCTTGAAAAATATCTTTGAACCCAGTAATTATGTTTGATTCTTTGTTGTAAAACAATATTGATAATAAAATATTAATAATTTCTCAATAGGAAGGATACAATTCATGTAATAATAATCAAGTGATTAAGTTTATTACTATCATACTTAATATTGTCCCTGAACACTAGTATATAAATATAATACAAGAAAGAGTAACAAGATATGCACACGTTTCTTATAGAAACCAACAAAGCAAACATTCAATTAAAAAAAACCAATAAAGCAATTAACTACTCTATCACACACTGACTTCTTTATCACATTTTCAAAATCCGTGCAAATTCTCTGTTACGGTACCAGTACCAAATAGTATTAGATGATTTCAAGTCTAAGCATTTGGAAACTTGTACCTAATTTATGGTCCGATTATTGTACACGTAGGTTTTACTTCGGTATGGATCAGTTCTAAAAGGCACACAAAAATTTGGAACGAAATTTATGTTGGTTCGGCATAATTTGTTTTGTCAAAAACCTAAGAGCCTCTCCGAAAGTTTAAAAAAAAAAAAGAGCTTATTTGTCCAAAAACACAACAATGAAAAGGCTACATTTCCTCGATATTTGAATTACAATGATAGGAGTTTTGGTAAGCTTTCTAACCCGTTTGATTCGTGTGCTGATTTGAATTGGGCTTTTCTCACCAAAGCCCTAATTAGTACATTAATACAAATTGTAACAGACTTTGAGCACCCATTGGATCATTTTTTGGGCCTGGACTTTACCGGTGTTGTGTGTGCCAAACATTCCACTATTCAAAATCTGTGTGATTCAATTAAATTTGTAAAGATTTTAACATAGTAGTTTGGCTTTGTGCAACTAGGGGTGGCAACGAGTTAGCTCATCGCAAGTTGAGCCCAGTTCATGATCGACTTACTACAGCTACTGACCGAGCCGAGTGAACTTAGATTAAGGATCTGAACTAGAATCTTAGCTCATAATTGTCACGAGCTATAAATTGAGTAAATTTATAAGGATAAATATGATATTATGAATTTTAGTGAGAGAAATATGTAATTTCGATATTTTTGAGGGGTATACATGAAATTCTTACTAAAGTTATGAAACTAAACATTTTAGGAACTTCTTTTTTTATTTCAGAGCAATTTTATCCATAGCTTCCCATAAATCGCCGACTTTAGTGATAACAATCTACAAAACATATGAATAAATATAAATTCTATAAAAGAAAATTGTACAAATTTTACGTCTGTATGTATTAATTTATGTAGCTGTGACCCGTCACACTAATCTCTGCAGCAAAACGGGCATTCCAGATTGGAGACCATCAAATTTTTTTTTTTTTTTTTTTTTGGATTCAAAGAGACCATCAAATTGAATGCACACGAGCGGGTGAAGTAAATCAGACTAGAATTGACACAAAAACAAAATAAAACAAAATATAATAAATTAAAGCTGCACTTTCTTGATCGATCGTACGAGGTTTGGTGAGTAATAGTCTAATACCATACTGGCCTGTCACAAACTTTGTACCAGCTTTTTGCACTTTCTTTTCATTCTCTCTTTTTTGCTTTGTTTTGCTTATATCATTCATAGGGTCAAATGCAAATGCAAATGATGACTAATTATGACGCTTCAACATTGCCTTTGTTCTTTTCTCATTTGTCAAAACCACATCACATCTCTCTCTCTCTCTCTCTCTCTATGTTTTTGTTTCTTCAAGTGTATTAAAAAATCAGATTGTTTTTTTTCATTTGTTTCGGTTATTATTTAATTGGAAAACAGGACGGTTGCAATAAAATTTTCCATGATGCTATTAATACAAGTAATAAAACATTTATATTTATTTTTTTATTCTAATTTTCAATTAAACATGACATTATTTTTCATTTGTGACGTATATCAGAACTTCATAATTAGCGAACTTCTTTTTAAAAGAAATAAATATGCTAATTGTTAATTGTTAATTGTTAATTGTTAATTGTTAATTATACATTGGACTTTTAATTGTAAATGTCACAGTTTTTAATTAATGCTACAAATAAATATGCTCTAATTTTTATTATTTCTATATATAAATTGCATTTAAATTATGCTCTCAAAGGAAAATGGTTTCGTTGAATTTCATGAAAGTTTATGTATCTTATTGGACAAAAGTGACTTGCCTAGAGGTTATTTTACCTTTTATACAGATAGAACATAGAATTAATATATCCTTCACAAATGTTCCAACAAAAAGGTTCTTTTTTCT
This sequence comes from Carex arenaria, assembly GCA_964058825.1. Taxonomy (NCBI): domain Eukaryota; kingdom Viridiplantae; phylum Streptophyta; class Magnoliopsida; order Poales; family Cyperaceae; genus Carex; species Carex arenaria. Next base: position 116,192 of record CAXKVW010001010.1, read on the forward strand.
TCTGAAAGGTCACTTCTTCAAAACAACATCAAATTACGTCATATTTTGACCACCTTTTAACTGTCAGAACTGATAACCATCACCACCAACCCCCCCCCCCCCCCACAAAAAAAAAAAAAAAAATCCCCTAATCCATTTTTTTTTATAAATTAGCAGATGCATTCAATCTCAGCCAAACCCCCATAAAGCATACATAGAAGGCTACTTAATTCCTTATATTAGAAACATATTAAATCAACGTCATAAGCAAGAGAGATTTACAAACATGTCACCTCAAAAGTAGTAAACAAACATAAATGATCAATATTGCTAAAAAAAGAAAAGGACTGAACGGTTAAATGGGATTTAAAATTTACTTGAAAGATATAACAACATTAATATTTTTGGGATCGATTAGTTCACAAAATTAGGTAAGACTATGATTAAATGAATGTTAATTGCTAGCTAGCCTCCTGTAAGCTCAGAATCTTGTAATGTAGAACCAAAAAAATGATTTAGATATGTACCAATCAATCACAATATGTATTAATGGAAGAAATAAGAGGAGATATTTCTTAATCACATTATAAAAGGAAAGGTATTCAGAATTAATTCCAGCTAAAGGAAAAAAGAAGATATATATATCTATCAATTAAAAGAAAGGACACTTTCTTGTCTAGCCTCTGCAATTCTGCATTTCTTTTGTCATTTTTCAGTTAATCTTCTATATAATTACTTCAATCAAGAACAAAAAAAAAGAATCATGATCAAGTTGTTCCTATGACCATAAAAACTGTATTATGTCATAATTCAGGTTACATTTTTCTTAGAGATCAGCAAAACAAAAACAAAAGTAGAAGTGTGATTTTGGTCTTTAAAAAAGTTTTTGAGGAAATTTAGAACATGAGAGAAAACAAAAAAAAGTAACAACACATGCATCATCTAGCTACACAAAATGCCATATTCTCCTCTATAACAGCATGCACTAACTATATCTTGTATAACTTTTCCATGTGGTCACATTTTTCTTCTAACCTCCAAGCCTATCGAGTTGCCCCGACGAGAGGGACCCGATGGAGATACCGGCTTTCTTCTTTGAAAAGAAAAATGGTTGATCAAGCTCCTCACCACACAAGGCTTTCCATCAAAGGATTTTATGTTTCTTGAGGCATGACAACTAGGAGCATACATTAAGAGGAGAAGTAGGAAAGATAATGAAATAGTTTTTGGATGGCACATTTGCAGATTGAATTTGTGCATGTATGGAAACAAAACTATGAGATATATAGGGTTTAAGTTCAAGTTGGTGTGGAAACTTTGGAGACTAGGAATGGAGCCAAAATGTCAAGGTATTTATAGGATAGGACTTAGGAGCAAGATCAATGTATAAAGAGAGAGAGAGAGATCCTTGGCAGTCCTACCAAGATTTTTCAGAGAGAAGGGGGGGGGTGGAGGATTTCAGGTTTGTGATTTGATAGGAGAGAGATTAGACTTATAATGGAATTCAGAGTTGGAAGTACTCTTCCAAGTTGGAACATTCAGTGATTCAGAATCAGAGCGGTGTACAAACAATAATAGGTTTCTTTTAATTATTTATTTTAAAATATTTTTTATAATCCAAACTCTTATATGAATAATATAAATATCTGACTTTTAAAATTTTGATAAGATTATGTAGCTCTTGAACAAATGCATTCAGTAATTTTGATTAAACACAGGTATTCTGAATCAACAATAAATATTTCTAATTATAAAAATGAAGTTCACTATTTTAATTACATTAAATATTTTCTTTGGATTTTAAACCTACTTCTTTCGTGTATATAAATTCAGACAAAACTATTATAATATTTAATTTTATCGTATTATTCATTTGAAGTTATGGAATTAAAAAAACAAAAAAATAATATGAAAAAGGAGGGGAGGGGGGTTCGATTGTTTAAACCAAATATAAGAAAATTGAAATAATTACAATAAATGATGAACAAGAAAAAATGGCAAAGAACCAATGTTATCAAGCTAATGAACAACATATTTTAAGACAAAAATATAGGTAGTTTTATTACAGAATAATATGATCTCTCAAGAATTAAATAGCATGGAGTTAACAAAATCATATATATATTTTTTTTTGTTGAAGTAGCAGATAAAATATCTACTACTGAATTTTACTATACAAAGCAAATGTTTGTCCAAGTTTTTTTTCCTCTATATAAGAAATTCCGTTTAAAAAAGTCTATTTATTTTTAGATCTCTTTTATGAAAATTGAACATATGATTCCTCGGAGAGAATTGAGACACATCTCCATCTCTGCTATGTATGAAGATCCAAATATGTATTTTAATTTTTAAGTTATCCAAAAAATTCATGGAGGAGTGTCTGAAAGGCACATTGGCCTATATGCCCAATATTTAGAATCCATATACATTTTTGAGTGAGTCTAGCTATGACATTATCCATATCACGATTTAGTCCGTAATACGGATCAAATATTTCATTTTCAAAATTCTAACAGTCGATTCAAACTGTTCAAAATGATTTTCATATGAATATGTACTTGCAGACCGAATTTTACATTTTTTAGAAATTTTTTTACTATTTTTTAAGATAGATAAAAAAATCATTGTTTCTGGATGGTCCAGAATTTTCAGATCAAGTGATTTTCTACCTATCTTAAATAATAGTAAAAGAATTCTACAAAATATAAAATTTGGTATGCAAATACATATTCATATGGGGATCATGTTAAATGGTTCGGATCAACTATTAAGATTTTGAAAACATAAATATTGACCCGTATTACGGGTTAACCCGTGATATGTTATCATGGACTCACTCTACATTTTTTGTGAAACTTAGCTGAAAAAATAATCAATTTTAAGTTTCATTTAATTTACTTCTCATCAAATATTACAGAATGAAATATTGTAGCACTCTTGAGAGGATCACGTCTCCCAAACAGTCATTTCGGTTATTATTATAGAACAAGGCTAACCTCACAATTTATTTGTATAAATATAAAACTGTCTTTTTAAAAAATGGTAATAGTAAAATAACTTGAGCTTGCCAGTTGCCAAGCAACAGAAACTCTGTTCTAATTTACCAAAAAAAAATGGAAATAAATCTGCTATTATTCCAAAGGGGTGACATGACTCTGTTATTTCGATCTCAACTGTTGATCTTTATTGCGATTTGCACAGAAAAAAATTATTGAGATTCGTGCGTGGAAAACTTTGAATGATTAGGATAGGAATAACGGAACCGACTCTGCTTCTTTTCTTGAGAAAAAGAGGACCCTCTTTTTTTTTGAAAAAAAGAGGACTCTCATTTTATTCCATCTGGATCGTTCAAAATTTATCGCACGATCTCAATATTTTTTATTTTCAAATCAATTTAATTTATTAAAATAATTCAGATTTAATTGAAACCGTACGATGAATTTTGAAATATCCGGATGAAAGAAAAAAATAATGCTCTTTTAAAAAAAAAAAAAGCCGATTTTGATCCAGGAATAACAGGTCTGTTATCCCTTTGTAATAACAGCAGATTTATTTCCCAAAAAAGTTGTACAGCAGCAGAGATTTTTTTTTTTTAACGGAAAGACAGAGCATAGTGGGGAAATGAACGAGAAGTCAGATCAAGACAAGACAATTACAAAAACTCTAGTCATCGTGTGTGACAGTAGTTCCAGTACCAGTATTAATTGGCCGAGACCAACAGTTTATCTCATGTGTTTGACATCCTTAGTACAGTCCCTTTGAATCATGCCCTGATTGTCTGAGGGCTGAGGCCACAGTTCCACATATATCAGAATATTGTGTTTGGTGTAACTGTCACAATAATGAACCGCACATTTTAACAATAGGAAAAGTTTTCTAATGATGAATTTTGTTTTGTGTGATCTGAAATTTCTTTTTTTATAACTTTTCAAAAAGAAAGCGCTGATATTACTTCATACACTTACTCCAGTAAACGTAACAAAGAATGCTTGTATTAATAGAGATGATCCAGATAATTAATTAGTTATTGGATAAAATAAGATAGCAAGCGTCATGAAAAAAGAAGCACAAATTAAAAAATTATTTTCAATACGTTAACTGTAATATTAATACAAAGTTTATGATTCCTAGTTAAATATATAATAGAACACTTATTTTGTGCTAAAGAATATGTAAGGCATTTTTAACAGCAGTGCAAACCACAGTGACAATATACATGATTTATTAGCAAATTAAACTTGTTTTTATTCGTTTTCGAACTGAATTCCGAATAAAACACAGAAAGATGTATAGTATGTTTTATTTGTGAATAAAACACAAATCACGAATTATTCGCGATTAAAACGCGAAACAAAAAAAAATATTTTTGAGGGTTTTTTTTTTGCTTCCTTACTGTACCGAATCATTCCCAAATTATACCCGAATCACAAATTTTTTATCCCACCGAACCGAACCTGAACTATCCGTTTGTCACTATACTGCAAAGTGCAAACTGCAAACTACAAAATAACAGCACCGCACAAATAGGAATGCTAGCTCGGACACAGTAGATCCGAGCCCTTTAATTCATGTGGCGCCCCCACAATTCAGGTACTACCGTACCGGACAGCGCCACTCTACAGTCTCTAGTTTTTTTTTTTGTTTGAGAAAAGCCCTTAGGCATCTACAGTCTCTAGTCCCTCCCCAACCGAATGAATGTGAGTATATATTTTTACTTGGATTTGTGGCAAACAAATCGGAACTGTCAGAGGAAATCTATTAAAAGGAGAAGATGTTACACGAAATGGGAAAGTTGTTGCTTACATTACATAGCTTCTCCTAGTCTCAGGCATTATTCTCGTCCTTGTCCTGTTCTCATGCATGTTTTAGTGTGTTGTTGCAATCATGTTTAAATTTATTGATATTTTTATTTTGCCATATACTGATTCATCTCCTCCACCATATATTATCATGATCCAGTTCTAGAATACTTAATTTGATTTAAACAATAAAAGAAAATAATATAACATAAATTAATTTTTAAGAACGATATTAGAGTTAGACTCTCTCATATTCAAATTTTAGTTTGGTACATCATTACAAGTTATTCCGTTTCTCCAATCTGTGTTTAATTTCAGGTGAGGTATATTGAGAAACAACCGGAAATGTAAATGGTTGCATACTTGCATTGGAAGAATTATATTAAATTTTAGTCTCTTGAGTGAGTATAAGGTTATTTGGACATGAAATATCTTTAATTTAGATACATTGGTTAAGCATAGCTCTGCAAATATTTCCTTGAAAGAATATCAAAATATAGTCTTTTAGAATTAGAAATGTATGCTAACAAACTCTGAATCATATACAACTTTTCCAACAATTTTCATTCATAAATATAAAGGAGAATCACAAAAAAAAAATGCATAATAACAATATTCATAAAAGTACAATGCTATTTATGTCCAACATTTATTATTTTCCTTTTTTTTTTGGGTGTTCCTTTATGATGTATTGTACTTTCAAAATGGGCTACTTCGCTATAAAAGAAGATAAAATTCTCTCAGTTCAGTTAACATGATACAACATCAAATCTAAGTAGAGAATAAAATTTTGAAATATTTCCAATTTCTAATGTATAATGCCAATTGAATTAGGAAAACAAAAGGTAAAAAAAAAATACTTTACTCAACAGGAACCTCTACACAAATTGACTAACAAACAGCTTTCTTAATCGCCACCATCGAACTACCCACAAACAGCTGCAGGTGCAATTTTGCATTCCAACCTATTTACACTAAATACAACAAAGATCGCATCCGCAAAAATGATATGAAAATACATGAAAGGCATAATACAAAAAATGTAATATAAAATACAAAATGATAGATAGAAAACCCTAAAATTGAAAAAAAGAAAAAGAATAAAAGGCTTTCGGGAATTTCAACTAGTAAATTCCCCCTTTTACCTTCATTCTTTTACTAATAACAAAATGTGGTGTTAAGATTAAAAAGAAGTAAAAGAAGAGGTACGATCTGTACCGCGCACATTATATTTCTCATAGACCTTGTCTCGGTTTTCAGCCCACCATGACTCTGCTTGGTGTTCTCCAAATCTTCTTCGACTGAAAAATGGTAACAATATATATATAAATATTCACGTCAAATGAAAAATAAAAGTATCTAGGTGTCAATATTGATATATGTAAGGCGTTTATTAATTTTTAGCCTTTCCCCTTATTTTAATTAACAGCAAGTGAAATTCATAAACCAACCTTTTGAACACTAACCCAATAATTACACTTGGCTTTTGTTTTCTTTATCAACATATCTTACAAGGTAGTAGTTACATCTTGCAACATAATCCTTCTTTTATTTACTTATTTAAAGAGTGAGGCTATGGTAATATGAATATCACGTATCAGCCAGTGCTATGGAACCATATCTCTATTTTCAAAGTTCAAACAGTTGATCCGAACCAAACATGTTCTTCATATGAAATTGTACTTGCAGACAATTTTACATTATTTAGAATATTTTTACTATCTTTTTTAAATAGGTAGAAAATCGCTGCTTTTGAATAGCCTAGAATTTACAAATCAAGTGATTTTCTACCTGACTAAAAATTAGAAAACAAAGTCTAATCTGCAAGTATATTTTCATATGAAGGTCATGTTTAACGGTTCAGATCGACTATTTGGGCTCTAAAAATAGAGATATGAGTTCATAGCACGGGCCTCTGTATAATATGCATAGTACCATAGCCTCGCTCTTTTTTAACAGAAATTATTTAATAGCAAATCTTGTATTTGACATGGGAATGTAATAGGGAAAAAAAAAGACATCGCACCTGAATCTAACCCTTTTGAGCTCTCTTGTACCATCTACAAGTGCAACGAGTGTTAAATACACCCCTGGTTCATACTGTTCTATCCACTCAGCCTCAACCTGGCCACTGTTTGTATTTCCCGAGGGGGGTCCCACTGTATTAGGGTTAGGAGTAGAGTTTTGGGAACTCCCGAGACTTAACTGGAACCGATCAGTTTCCTTCGTATCCAAAATGCTATGTCGCGTACCAGTACGGTACATCGGTGGGGAACGCCCAGCAAATAGTTCATCAGTACTGTTGTTTGGTTTCTCACTAGGAGCAGAACTTGAGTTGGACGAGTCTTGTGCTGAGATACTGGTGGTTGATAAGTATACTGGCCGTACAGGTTTCGTATCATATACGCCAGGTGGCAGTCTTTCTGCCATTTCTTTTAACTGTGAAAAACATATCACATATTATAAAGAATTAGTACCACACTATGTCATATTAACTTCTAAGAAACAGTAGCCAATGTCTGATATTTTATGCTTTTTATGTCTTCTTTCACTTTTCTGATTGTAATCCCTGCTATTTGATTCATTTTTTGGGTTGGTAGGACAGTGCCAGCATTACAGACTTCCCAATACGAGTTTAAAATGAGTTTTAATAGAAAAAACAATAAATGGGTAAATTTGTGAGTTTGTGAGTTTTTTAAATTTAGAAGGGTAAGTAAATATGATATTATGAATTTTAGAGAGGGGGTACGTGATTTTGAAGCTTTTGAGGGTTATACAAGAAATTCCCCCTTTTAAGTAATGTATGTGTGTGCCTATTTACTGTAACAGTAAGCATTAGACAGGTGCTAGTAAAAAGCAAAGAAGAGGAAGAAGTACCTGAGCTGTGAGAGACTTGATAACCTCTTTCGCAGCCTTGGATTTAGATTGTTCCTCCGTGACAAGTTGCATGGCCTCTAGTGATTTCTCTTCTGACTTCTTCATCTCCGCCTCATGCAATTGCATCTGCTGTTTCATCGTCTCCACCTAAAAAATCAATTCATCATTACTTTTCAAGTGTCCACAAACAATAGCATTACAACACTTATACCAATAAATATACCAGTACAACCTGTCTCATACAGTCATGAAAAGGAAACAGAAGTACCTCTGCACGCAATCTCTGAACCTCTCGAGTCAAAGCTTGGTTCGCCTCTTTAAAGCTCTCCACACTCTCTCCAGTGTAACCTGGTCTCGAAGGCAATGGAGATAAAGATCTTGTATTATTATCTGATGTGGCATACCCTAGGGACCACGTCATCTGTTGTAGTTCAAGCCCACCGATAAAAGGTATATCCTTCATTTGAAGAAACTGGTACGTATCCGGTTTTCTTCCTTGTTTGGCTGCCTTTGCATCAAGACTCTTAATCATGTCGGTACTAGCCATCGTACCGACTTTAGTCGTGCCATTTCCAGTGCCAACAGGGGTAACAGGATACCCCCGATTTGAACCTGATTTTTCAGTTACCTTGCTCAATTTAACATAGCATGAGTCACAAACCCTATGCGGCTTGCCAGGGTTAGGCGCAAGCGCAGCTTGTACAGCTTTTCTTGAGCTGCATGAGTGGCAGTGTACCAGCCCACAATTGTAGCAATTATGTCTCTTTCTTGTGAAACCAAAAGCTTGCCTACATGCGGAGCACTGAGATTGCTCCGCACCAGAGACCCACTTGTGCTGACAGATTGCAGCAGTGAAACCCGACCCGCAAGCAATCCGCTTAACCACCCGATCCTTTAATGCCTCGACCATAGTTGGTGATTTGCGGTCTTCTGTGTCACTATGGCCTAACCTGCCATTTGCGCCCTTGCCCCATGTGTAAACCTCACCACTGGCCGTCAAAACAGCCACATGGTAGGCCCCACAGGTAACCTCCCACACAGTTTCTGAGGAAAGCTTATCTTCTACCATTTTCGGATGCTTTCCGTCAGAATTAGGGACTCCGAGTTGACCATACACTGAACTACCAAAGGAGAATAGCTGGCCTGATGTAGTCAAACCAATGGTGAAAGTATGACCACATGCCACCTTATGAAAATTATATTCGATCAAATGCGACACACAAGTTGGCTTCAGCCGTACCTGTTTATCACCATGACCTAGCCGGTATTTATCCCCATCACCCCACGTGAACAATTTTCCCGAAGAGGCACTTGACTGGGACATTATGACTTCCACCACAGCAGCAGTGTGCCAAACTCCACATGAAACAGCAATAGTTCTTAGGCCCTTTAACGACTCAACCTCCTTAGGGAGAAGGGCAGTGCTTCGATTTCCGTGCCCAAGGGCCCCAAATGTGCCATCACCAAATGTGAACAGCTGCCCGGCCGTGGTTATCAGAGCAGTGTGCCATGTGCCGCATGACACCATATGCACCTGGAGGCCATCTAAGGGACCCGCAACTCGTTTAGGTATCCAATGACTTGTTTTGGTACCATGGCCAAGGAGGCCAGCATTGTGGGTCCCATCACCCCATGTGTACAACTCACCAGAGGTTGTTATGGCACAAGAATGAAACTCACCACAAGCAACTGTTTCTATATTTAAAGTGGATAAGGACTCAATAAGGCGTGGATGGATGATATCAGTGCCAACACCGTGACCTAGACGGCCACTACACTCCTCACCCCAGGTGAAAACCTCAGCCTGACGAGTCACCAGAGCTGCGTGGCGGACCCCACATGCCACATAACTCACATCTAGCATAACATTCGACTCCAAAGGTTTCGGAGTAAGAATGCCGGCTTTTGCTGCGAACATAGATGCAAGTGCTGGGTTGTTGGTTGGGTTAACAGTAGGGTTAGCATTAGTGCTTGGGTTAGGGTCACTAGGGTTAGGGTTTGCACGGTCGGTGAAAATCTCACCCCAGATGTAGATATCACCGAAGGATTCAGAGTCATCAGCGGCCCCACCAGAGCCATGGCTTGATGTGCTGGGGGCACTGGATATGCTGAGGCGCAGGTCTGCAGGGGCGTAATTGTAATTGTGCGAGGCCTTTGTTTGCATAATAATGTCGCTCACCACATCTGTGGAGCGGGTGACAAATGAGAAATCGTTGTCTGAGTATGACAATGAGGAGGAGTTGCTCGTGCTGTATTTGTTGTTGTTTGATGAGTTGCTGCTCAGGCTGCTATCTCTCCCATTCTATTATCCAAAAAAAAAAAAAAATTGCAAATGATAAGCATCTGATGTAGTACTTCCATCTATAAAATCGTTTCAGTTATATGGTACCAGCTTCAGGTATGGGAATCTAACCCGAGGGCTTTATAGGAATGTTGAATTGACCAATAATAATTGTAACATGCTGTTCAAATCAAGACAATTATTTTCACTACAAACCTCAGAAATGAGACCTTCACGAAAACAATCAAAATTGCTGATTGGATTGCTACGCTGATTTGAAGAGACGAGTGCACTGAGTCCTTTTAACCACGCCTCCGCCTCAACCTTATCCTTGCATATCTATTTATGTTGTAAATATGTAAGTTTAATAAAAGAACAGAGAGGGGAACACAACTGCAGTGTTAGAATGAAAGAAGCTAACCAGATCAAGGGACCTTTTCCCGTTGTTGTATATAAGAGAGAAGGATAAGTGATCCTTTTCAGGAAGTGGAAACCTTTGGAATACTGGCTGCACATCACAAAGAATTGGAAAATAACAGTGTTAAAGTATTTTTTTTTTAATTTTAATATTTTCGCAATAGGCATTTATCAGCCATCGAATAAAATTTTAAGTGAATAAATAATGAGTCCTAATCTACCAGGTACCAAACCTCTCTCTCTCTCTCTCACACACACACACACCAAACACACATATTAACTTCTTGTATATAGCTGCTTCCAAATAAGAGTAGGGACACAATTCTCAGTGCTTTATTTACTGTTTTTTCACCTAAATGGTATCTAAAATAAAATTCAATTTCAGTAAGTAAAAGTCTAAGAAAAAAAATTCTCACAGTTCTTTGTCCAGAGATGATTTTAGAAACAAGAGCTAACTTAATGCCTTTTTCCTTCGAGCTTGAAATCCATATCAGTTTTGACTCATCCTATCAATCCATGTAACAGCAAAGCACAAGAAATCAGGTTTAACCAATTAAGACATCTTTTAAATTGATACCAGTGTGTACCAAACTGAACAATCAACCCAAACTAAATTAGTGTCTTTTTATTTTGTTCAAAATTTCTGTTCAGGATTTTGAATTTCTGTCTGTACATACCAGTTTGGTATTGGGCCAATAGTGCAACAATACATAAACCCCGCTTAATTGTTAAATAAGATAGTAAAAAACACCGATAAGAACAGTACAAATGTGATACACTAAATGTAGGTACTGGTATTGAACCTGATGAAGAATTGAGGTGCATCAAAATCATATGCAAATCTTATTGAGATATGCTAGTGAACTTACATGGGACAGTCTAAAGGGGCAAAATTTGGGCTTTCCTTTGCGGCTATACTTAAGCAGTTGAGCTCCTTTTTTTAAAGCAATAATTGCCTACACATAAAAGGCAAAGAAAACAATAATTCAATAATAAAAAAACACAAAAAAATAACAGTACCTCCCTAATTTAACAATAATTCAATAAAAAAATAACAGTTTGCAAAATATCATCAAACCAAAAATTGCATGCTTAAAATACTTTCCATAAACCATATTGGGTACCTCCCTAATTTAACAAATTGATAGTGACTACTTCACAAGTTTAAATGCTAAAAAATTACAACAATATTGGAAAATTTGAGAAAAGTTCCTCAAAAAACATCCTTATTTTGGTAAAATTGACGCATTTTACTACAATCAACATAAATAATTGCACAAAGAAAAAAACAATCGGTGATCGTATAAACATACATATTTCGGGCATTCATGCAAAAACGACACCCCGGTTACATCGATTAGAAAGAAACAATAATCCTACAAAATTAACCAGAAAAAATATAAAAAAACACAAAATCTGACAATACCTTGTCGGTGTCAACGGGATCTGCCATTCATCGAACTAACCCGATCGTCATCGATCTCTCATGAAATCTCCTCTCTTTTTACCCTACCAATCCTCTTTTAATCTGAAAATCGAAATTTTTCTACTTAAACCACCAAGAGAAAACGAAAAACTGAGTAAGAAGAAGAAAACGAAGAAAAAATAGAAGTGGACCTTAAAAATTTACAAGTTAATATTTGACCAACTACGTTGAGACGCCGAGACTGGAACGAGAAATGGAGAGATGACTGGAGAATGGTACTGTCCAATATTTTACAGGTTTAAATTGTTAAATTTACTTTTTGACTGCGGTTTGCAGGAAGGACAAAGAAAAAATTGGTGCTTGGATGAAGTTACCGCACGGTAAAGTTAACGCCGAGAGAAGGAAGACTAAAGGCATCTTCTCTCCATTTTCGAATAAACGGAGGTTATTTGACGATGAATTGGAAGGAGATAAACAGAAAACGGCCGTTATGATAAACTGGAGACGATCTAAACAGAGAAAAGGAGTTAATGTAGACAGACGTTGCTTTTGCACGTCATCTACTTTTTTTTTTTCTGAGTAAAAACACGTCATCTACTTTACTATGCTTGTTTCTTTTTTGAGTAAAGTCATATGAAGAACCATATCTATATTTTTAATAGATTTAAAAGTTAATTAAATATGATATTTTATATTAAAGTATATTTGGAAAGTAAATTTTATATTTTTCTTTTATATTTGTATTTTAAATATGTAGAAAATCACTTGATTTATAAGTTATGTACCATGTGAAAACCTTGATTTTCTACCTATTTAAAAAATTGTACATTTTCATATGGATATCATTTTTAACGGTTGGATCGACTATTTGTGTTTTGAAAATAGAGATATGGATCCGTAACATACGGATCGATCTTATAAAAAATTAAGTTAAGTAATATCTTCCAAAAAAAAATTGTTTTGAACTTATTTGTCTGTTACGAAATATAATATATTCAAAGTCTTCATATATTATATGATAAAAATTTAGAAGAGAATTCAAATGGTTTTATAATGCTTCTGTTGTGTCTTCATTTTTTTTTAAATTGCTAGTAATAGAAAATTAAAATTCAATAATTACTGGTTTGTATAGTATGTCAGGAGCTTGAATATCAACCTCAACAAATTATTTAACATAGCCAACTAAAATAATATTGAAATACAATAATTTTTCATGTGTTTGAAAAAATAATATAAATCACATCCAATGAATGTTGATAATTGAGTATAAAATTTAGGTTATTAAAATTTTAAAAATATAGAAACTCTTGTCAAATTTTACAAATTTTTGTCGTATGTAACATATAATTTGAAAAGTATATTAAGTTTTGTCGACTATTATTTTTATATAAAGTTGATATTTCATGCAAATTGGTGTGTATATAATAATAACATTTGTTTATAGGTTGAGACTGAAATACATTAAAAATTATATTCAAACAAGCTAGAAATTAATATTAAACAAATAGGAACTGATAAAGTGATAATCGTTTGTCCTTGTGAGAAATAATCGAAATTTATTGAACAGATCAGCAAAGTCTGATCCGAATAATTCAGTCGATTCAATTTCAAATTTTTGTCTGACTTAATTTAAAATTATTCGAATTTCGACGATAATACAAATCAAATTAATTTGAAACCAGTACGATTTAATCCATTCTATTTAGGGGTGCAAACAGATCGGATAATATCAGACTCTTATCCAGATCTGTATCCGAAAATTAGATACGGATATCCGATATCTGAATATTTGTGTGAATAAAGATACAATTTTTAATTTTAATTATCCGTATCCGAATAGTAGATATGTATTATATAATTTAATATATATTATGAAAATATTTATGTATATATTTAAAGATATTTGATATTTGATTTGTATCCGTACGTATCCATCAAACATCCGATCTATATCCGTTTCAAAAAAATTAAAACAGATACAAATATGATTTACTACTATCCGATCCATTTGCACCCCTAATTCTATTACCATTTGTATGGCCGAAATTTACCAATTTTGCAGAAACAAAAGGTCCCAAAGTACTAGAAACATGTTTAAAAGTTAAAACTACAACACACATTGTTTTGATCCGTTATTTTTTTAAATAAATTTCATATGGAATGGTTGTACTCGTGTCATGGTGAGAAAATAATTGACAGTAAATATTGAAAATCAAGTTATTTAATTTATTTTATATTGACAGTAATTGTTTGTTCGGATTTAAACCTGCAATCTTATACACAAGATTTTTTATTTTATTTTATGAATTTAATTTATCTTCTTTAATATTTTCTGTTAATTTAATGACAAATTGTTCTTGCAAGTTGACAACCAATTGCGTCTCGATATGCATATACAAACAAATACACGCTTTTCCGGGGTTTTGAATTTTTTTTTTCAAAGGCTTTTTGCATGGTGATTCATTTTCAATTTTAAATTGTTTGTCATTTCAGATTAAATTTAAGTTTTATTAAATAGCATTTTTGTGATGATAATTTTTCATATTTTAAATCGAATGAACTGAATTTGAAAAACAACATCTTATTTTCTCATGACGTTCTTTGTTTTTAAACATTAAATAAAGGTCAAATATATAAACCATCTTTAATGGGTATTAGAACCTTCTACATGAAAATAATATCTCAATTATTAGACTAAATGTAGTTGTTATTTTTAAAAGATGTGAATACCAATAGAAACATATTGTCACACACCGGAACAATTCATATGAAAATTTTGAAATCCAATTAATAGAATATAATAAATTAACTCCAAGTTTCAATATATTGGAACGGGCACTTTCGTGCCTTTTATCAAAAAAAAATTAATAGAATATAATTTATACATTAAGCGCATCATATACATTAAAAATGATTAAATTTATTGCAAGTTTCACAATTTATCAAGTAACTTAAAAATTAAAACAATTCATATGAAAATTGACACATAAACAATTTATAAGAAAAAATATTGTCACAATTATAATTTAAGGAAACATGCATTCCTTTAGTTGAGTAATGTTTATTTCTATATAAAAAATAAATAAAATTGAGATCACTCGGGAATTAAATTAACTTAGCAGTTGGACTGGCAACCCTAGTTTTTCTTTAGTTACGCAAATTTCAAATTCCATCAAACAATTTATATAAAAGTTGATACATAACAAATTTAAGAAAATATAATTTTTCTTGTGTTATAAAAATGAATCTAGATATTTTTTAATAAAAATAAAAGAGACATACATTCCTTTAGTTGACAGTTGGCGCACTAGTTATTCTGAATTTGTATCCTCTGCATTAACTCAAATGGGAATCTTTCGAGTAAATACAATCCAACCTTCCAAACTGCTTTAAGATTCGCGCCAACTAGATCCGCACTAATATTAAAGGTCCCTATGTTGAAATCAGACGGTCGGATTAACTCCATTTAAAATCAGACGGTCCATATGCATTAACTCAAAAAATTCACTTTTGAGTTATTGCAGAGGATACATGTTCCGTTATTCTTTGTACGGACACGGCGAGAACAAAAACACGGACACGGCGAGAATAAACATGTGTTTGTACGGACACAAAGCGACAAGATCCTTTGTCATTTTGGTGTCCCGAGAGAATAGCAATCTCGTCTTTTTGACTGCTTGCTATTCCCGGTTTTACTGCCGCGGATAACTTAGATAACAGAGCCCAAGGGCATTTTCTCAACAAAAAAAAAAAACTTAGATAACAGCTGGTTAACTATATTTTATATGCATCTCAACTCTCAAGAGAGTTTAAATTTACAAAAAAAATTATATCCGAATTTTAAAGTGTTATATCTGGTTCTAGAATACAAAATAATTTTTATTAACTTGAATGATTACAAGAAATTTTAAGTAATAATATTTGTTGAACAAATAAAAATATGGGTTATTAAAGTTTATAATTCTAATAATAATGCAAGATCTAAATATAATATGTGGGTCATTAAATATAAGAACCCTGATAACAGTCCCGCATTAGAATTCTCGCACCATAACTACCTGTGGGGATTATAATTAGCTGGCTACTGCAAAACTCCACAACTGAATTTTTTTTTTCTAAAAGTATTAATATTGACATTCTCAACTATTTTACTCTATGCATAAAAGTATTTATACCTATGAGATAAATATTTTGTACGTAAATAATTGCTCCCAAACTAAATATTTCAAACGTCCCCGCATCATAAATATATGTGAGGGACCGCTCAAACTACATGGGGGACTATACACATTTTTTTAAGATTAGTTTTTATTTCTCCATTCAAGCTCATCCATATTTCTAACGATTTGTGAGAAATTTTGCGAATCTAAAACCATAAACGTCTTCTATGCAATTTTTTTTCTTTCAAATAAGATCCATGATGAAGTATTTTTGAGCCCGTCGTCACGCAAGTATTTATACCTCGTCGTGTAAGTATAATACATATACTTGCAAATATATTTTTACATATGGTCACTGGATGACGTCTAAAAGTATTGGTATCAAAGTATTAATATCAAGTATTGCAAGTATTTGTAAGTGTGGGGTCAACTATTTTTGTGGAAAAGGAAGCATGATCATATTTAGTTGAGTTAAAGTATTAATATATTATTTTTCATGTATTTGTATCTTCATGCGGAAATGAGTGTTGAAACTATAAAAAGAAGCTCATGTAATTAGTGGAAATCACAGTATATTGATGCAAAAACAGGGCGTTGATTCAAGAGGAGGATTCTAATAATTATTTTAAATATAAATATTATTTGAAACAAATACTAATATATATGGGTGCATATATAACGCTAGCTATGGGATCGTACCGGTCAAGATTTGTTAACAAAGTAATACAGTATACAAATAATTCGCATATATTTCACGTATAATTTGTTTCTTTTTATATTTCTGAATTGAATGTCTAATAAAATAATAAAAATGCATTATAAGTGTTATTCACGAATAAAACACGAATCATGAATTATCCACGGAAAAAATGTAATTTTATTAATTTTTTAATTCTTAATTTTTGGGGTTTTTTTGTTTTTTTTTCTTCTTTGTGGTACTAAATTATTCTTGAATTATATTTAAATTATTTCCAAATTACAAATTTTTTATCTTAACAAACTGAATTGAATTATTGATTTGTCACTATGTTTTGAACGGAAACAAATCTGCTGCGATTCCATATTAGTCCCTTCATTTTTTGCTATGTACGGATCTCAATAATAGTTATTATTTATGCACGAATCTCAAAGCAAATAAAGAGACTGAAATGGAATCGCAACAGATTTCTTTTCGTTTTGAACGCCTTTAATCGCTTAAGACGCTTCGGTTGCGTTTGGATGGTGCAAGAATAGAGCTATTCTTGGATTAGCTCCACTATTCTTATTCTTGAGTCATCCAAACACAAATTGGAATATTGGATTAGCTCAAGAATAGCTCTATTCTACTAATCCAAAGAAATGGTGGAATAGCAAAAATAGAGCTAGTAGGATTAGTGATATTAATAAAAAAATAATTTTCATTCCTCTCAATTAGAATTAGTTTAAATATTAAAATAATATTAAATAAAATATTTGATTAGTATTAAATAAATATAATATTATATTATATTAGTATTAAATAAATATTGGTTTAAATATTAAATATAATATTAATTTAAATAATATATTAGTATTGAATAAATATAATATTAATGTAAAATAATATTAATTTAAATATTAGATTAGTATCAAATAAATATAATATCATATTAGATTAGTATTAAATAAAATGTTATATTAAATACAATATAATATTAGTTTAAATGTTAAATGTAATATAATATTAGTTTAAATGTTAAATGTAATATAATATTAGTTTAAATATTGATTAGTATTATATCTAATATTAGATTAGATTAGTATTAAATAAAATATTAAACGTAATATAATATTAATTTATATATTAGATTAGTATTAAATAAATATAATATTAATTTAAAATTTTAATGTAATATAATCTTAGTTTTAAATAAATAAAATATCAGATTAAATTAGTATTAAATAAATATAATATCACATTAGATTAGTATTAATAAATATAATATTATATTAGATTAGTATTAAATATAATATACTATCAGTTTAAATATTAAATGTAATATAATATTAGTTTAAATGTTAAATGTAATAAAATATTAGTTTAAATATTAAATTAGTATTAAATAAATATAATATCAGATTAGATTAGTATTAAATAAAATATTATTCATTATTTTATTCATTCCCTTCATCGCTATTCCAAATATACAATCCAAACGATATTTTTACTAATCCGAATAGTTCAAAGTTAGCACTATTCTCAAACCATTCGGATTAGCACTATTCTCAACCACTAATCCAAAAATTGCTATTTTTGCACTAATTCTTGCACGAACCAAACGCACCCTTCGTGAGTAATGCGCAACCGGAGTTTACACGAGTATAGTGAATGACCCCATCCAAACGGGGCATGTCACAAGACATGTTAGCAACTTAGGCAATGTCATGAAATCATATTCAATTCAATTTAATTAGATTGCCTGTACGTCTAGAAGATGTTAAGCCAGTTTCGGTCCATGTTTATTCAAAGTCAATGTTGTTAGTTTGACTATCTCTGAAAGATTGACACATGTTGATAATTTGACTATAACTTTTGAGTGAGTCTATAGTACTATGCATATTACGGGTTGATCCGTAATACGGTTTAATATTTCTTTTGTCAAAATCTTAATTGTCAATCCGAACCGTTGAACATGATTTTCATATGAATATGTACTTGCAGACCGAATTTTATATTTTTTAGAATTTTTTTACTATTTTTTAAGATAAGTAGAAAATCACTTGATCTGAAAATTCTGGACCATCCAAAAACAGTGATTTTCTACCTACCTTAAAAAATAGTAAAAAAAAATTCAAAAAATATAAAATTCGGTCTGCAAGTACATATTCATATGAAAATCATGTTGAATGGTTTGGATCGACTATTAAGATTTTAAAAAAGAAAATATTGAACCGTATTACGGACTAAATCATAATATGCATAGTACCATTGAAGGCTTATGTTCAGTTAATTGTTATTATTACAAAAAAAAAATTCTGAGATGAATTTGATTTATTTTTACTCCTCTATGAATGATGTACAGTTGAATTTGTTAGATCCCGAACATCAATATCACGTATCGTACCAGTGGTTTTAAATGCATTTTTCTTTATGTACGCAGAAGACGCATATGCAGATTTTTATGTAAAAGCACATTTTACTATGAATTGTAAAAAATATTTATATCTTCATTCTTATATCTAGCACAGAGATATTCAAATTTGTCAATGGTTGTGATTAAAAGATTAATTTTCATATTGAATATCAGCTCTCCAATCAAATTATATATCTTTTTTTGGTTGAATGCATTGTTTTTACCTGTAGAAATATAAATTTAGTTAGAGATGTACCCGCCACACGTAATGCTAAGAATTGAGAAAATGAAATTAGCATTAAATTTTTGTAACCACATTTCTCCAGCTTTAATTTAATTTGTGTATAAAGAGATTAATTTTCAATTTTAGCAGATAGCACATCTCATTTCTGAATTGTCTATCCGTTATTCATTTTTGGAAGGGAACAAAAAAAATATATTATTAATTTATTTCCTGGCAAATTTCTATATTTAATTTAATTTAATTTTAATACAAAGATTGAGAGAATATTTTTGCAATTTAATTGCAAAAAATACTGTTGAATTATAGCAGTTATTGGTTGTTTTTTTTGTTATTTATTATTTGTCTCTCTATTCAATTTTAATTTTAAATCTTATAACATGTTTATGTTGCAACGCACAAACACAATATTACCTGACATTAAATATGTATAAACCGACCTCATGCAGATATGCTATCCATATAACCGCATTTAAAAACACTATCACACAAAACATCATTTGGTACCCAGCCGGTGTAATTAGTGCAAGTAATGAATTAATGTGAATAAAATTTACATTTATCGCTCTATAATTATTTTACCAATCTAGTTAAGATAAGAAATCTATTGGACCACAACAGAACAGATTTCGTTTGTTTGCATTAATTTTTTATTGGTTGTAGCGTGGTCCCACAGGGGGCTGTTA
This sequence comes from Carex arenaria, assembly GCA_964058825.1. Classification (NCBI taxonomy): domain Eukaryota; kingdom Viridiplantae; phylum Streptophyta; class Magnoliopsida; order Poales; family Cyperaceae; genus Carex; species Carex arenaria. The sequence continues at coordinate 136,150 of CAXKVW010001010.1, forward strand.
ATTTTTCTTTGTTTATTTTTTAGAACTTCTAATTTTGACAGTTATTAATTTAAAATTTCAGTTTGTGATGATTGGCGTCTCAAATTCGATTAATTAACTTTTAATTAATACATGATGGCAGTAACTTGCAATTTAGCATTCATTGAAGTTATATTTTTGATTCATTTTGAAACCAGTTTAAAATTACAAAAATAGTCATTTAAATTATTCTTTGCTGTTACATTACTATATATAATAAATTATAGCAAAATATTTTTATTTTAAAGAAATAATATTTCGAGAAAGAATAAAATTTATCATGTGAAACAAAGCATAAAAACTAACTATTCATACATATATTGCACAATTATTTCAATTTTTTTCTTCTTAAAATAGAGTATATGTTTTGCCATGTTATCTTCAAATATAAATCTGGGAGCCAAACGAATGACTTGGAGCTATTTATAGCTGTGAGGATTCCTATTTATACTAATTGAACTAATTATTTATTTACACACAAGGCCTCCTCAAACATGGTCATCATCGCTCTATTGTGTATATTTAATATTACAACTTTTTTATCTTACCATTACCACAATTTACCAATGTGATTTCATTACAACAAAATTATTGACAATTACAGTAGAAACTAATTACAGTTATTTTTTAGATTACTTATCATAGTAATTTATTATTTAACCGAGCAAAGTTTGAGTGTGATGTGCTCACCAATTCTGAAGACGTGTACATAAAACACTATGTATAGTTCAAATTCTGTATATTATTTTTGTTATTAATTAAAAAATGGTCATATTAACTAATTTTTTAAAAGTTCGGGGATTTAATTGATAATCATTATTTTTCAAAAATTTCTAAACCATTAAAAATATTTTTTATCTGTCTAAAAGTTAGTAAAAAATATTCTAAAAATATAAATTTGATTTTCAAACATGTTTAAATATCGAAATCATGTTAAAGCTGCTTGCATCGTCTGTTTGGACTTTAAAATTGAAAATAAAGATGTAAGAGAAAACAATATAAAATTTAACCCTAGCAAAGCTTTGATTTGATATGCTCACTAAGAGAGTTTGGCGAGTATAGTTCTAAAAATCTATCAAAAATGAGTCCATTAAAATAACTTATAGAACTTCATGTTTTTTTACCCCCTGACTTTGTACTAAATAAATTTCAAAATTTTAAAACAAGTATCACTCGTGAAGTAGATCAGTTTCAACAGTTTGAATCCGTCGTTTGAATTCAATCCGATAAGTTTTTGAAAAAATGCTCACCAAATTCACTTACTCCATTCAACCTTCTGCTAGATATTGTTTTAGCTATTCTCTGTTCGGCTTCTCTTTGGGTTGGGAAATGATAATAAGAAGAGAGAATTTTTGAACTGATTTTCACTGTCCAAGTAAAAAAAAAAAAAAAAAAAAAAAAATTCACTCTAGTAAATTTTTTCTATCATATAAACAGTAAAAATTCTGCTGCATCCGAACAGAACCTAACAATAAAATTCTGCTGCATCAGAAACAGGACCTAAGAATAGTAATATTAGTCATTTTTTTATAAATCCGGGCATTCAATTGAAAAATGCTCAGCGGTGGAACTGGTGCAGTAAATGAGTGCATTTTTTTTGGACATGACAGTTTCCTGAACTGGGCTTTAAGGCCTATATCCTATACCTAGAGATAGGAATATATATATATTTTTTGTAAGAATTAAAATATTTTAATCGCATTCACCAACTTTTTATTAAAAAAATGACTTGATACAACAGACGTCAATTCTGATGGGATGCTGACATCTGAATCTATCTGGACCGTTGGATCAATTTCTCCTCGAGCATTGTTCTCCAGTATTTCCGGTACAATACTTGTCCTTTTCTTTTCTTTTCTAGTAGATTTTTTTAATACCTAATTGATTGGTTTTTCTCAATTTTTCTCAATTCATTAAAAAAACATGAAAGCATGTATAGTGCTTGCATGCATGCCATTAATTTGGGTAACCATTGTAGGTGCAAATATCTAATTGGATATGATATATTCTATTGTTAGGAAATATATTAGATAATTTTAACAGACAGTAGACATGTCATGCATTATTGTTCTCTACAGAGAACCAAAGATAATTTTTAATATTTGATTTTAACCATAATTAAAAATAATTATTACAACATAGATGTGTCATGCCACGAGGCTATTCTGTAATGGTTAGCTGTATAATATGGACTAAGCATCAAATTTTAATATGAATTGAATTAGAGCATAATTTAGAGGGTTTATGCATATAGATTTGCAATAAAATAATTAAAGATAATTTATATATGTCATGCCAAATTGCCAAGTGTAAGTTTAAGTGGCAACCTTGTACAAAATTTTATTAAGAGAAAATTGATTATATATGTATGAATTCGAATTTGTATAGTATTGACATTTGTAAATGCTCTCGTGGGATGACGTGGCGTGATCAGATTGGTAGACAGAGTACGGAAAAATACTTAATTTTGTTTATTACTAATCAATCCTTTGTACATTTAGATAATTAAGTCAAATTTTCCTCATAAATACTAACAAAGTTAAAGGAAAAATGAGTAGAGGTGTCAATGAAAACCGTTTACCCATTTATCCTACCCGTATCGTATTCGATAAGATAAGTATGAGTAAGATTTTTTTTTTATTAGCTTATTAGATATGGGTATGGGTAAGAATTTTTTTTTGTTAGCTAAACGGGTTCGGGTAAATGCTATTTCGTACCTATTGGGTAATGGGTAATTATATAAAATAAATTACATACAAATATATAAAAATTATAATCAATTTATTCAATTTTATGTTTCTAATATTATATTAAACATATTACTTTTTATTTGAATATTTTATTATTTAGTTAACGAATTGAATTTTGAATTTGTTAAAAGAGATAGTTGTATTTTTCGTTTTTTTTCTTTATAAAAAAATTATTAGTTAGATTTGATTACATATTTGTATTTTAATTTTTATATTAGTAATTGTGACCATATGTATGACATGATGAGTTTTGATAGTATATTTGTAAAAATAATAAAACCATTATATTAATATTATTCATTATTCACCCGCTACCGTTTTGTTACCCAATAATCTTAATGGGTACGGATAGAGTAGGGTAAGACAAATTCTTAACGGATAAGGGTAATGTATGGGTAAAATCAATTCTTAATGAGTATGGATATGAAAATACTTTCACCTTATCCGTATCGTACCTATTGACACCCCTAAAAATGAGTGTGTGTTTACTTTAATTGCTTAATGTAAAAAGATAATTTATCATCTAGAAAATGGAGTCAATTATTCCAGAAGTAATCCTTTTATTTTATTCTAGCAGCTTACTACAAGGGCAATTAAATTCCATATACATGCCAAATAAAAACACCGGAAAAATAAAACCAAAATATATTTGCTAAATTTACTGTCAAAACAAAATATAAAATATAATATCGTGCTTTATAAATCTGACAGTTGGTCCATGTATTGTTACAAAATCATGGTTTTGATTTGTGAGATAGATCGTGCCAGCAACAAAGAGAATAAAATTAAACTACATTAAAAAAAGGGTTTGGTGCTAATCAAGCATGTTTAGACTTTACACAACCAACAAACCGTGGGTCCAACCTCAACCAAACTAAAATAAAATGCTCAAAAGCCCAAGTTTCAGTATTAATATTTTTGCCATATAATAAAGTCTTCTTTTTTTAATTGCTATTCATGTACTTCATGTTTTGTTGAGTGATGTAAAAGTTAAACATTGAATAAAGCCTGGCCCATTTCCTAAAATTAATCATGTAGGCCTTTTTCCAAGCCCAATTCAAAATTTGGTTCTTTTTTTTACTAGGTCCCACTCTGAGTAAGGGTGTTCATTGGGTCCGGTTTGATCGTTTTTGGACCGAACCGAATTAGATCGGTTCAAATGGTTCGGTTTAAAAATTTTCAAAATCGAAATAACTGAACCGACCGAAATTTATATATTATGAATTTTTGTTAGGACCGCCCCAGTTTATTTCTTAATACCACGATTTATTTCTTAATCAATTTATTTAAATATTTCGGTTTATTTTTTAATACCCCGATTTATTTCTTAACATACTTAAGTATATTACAAAACAATTGTTTTAAATAAAAAAAAATATATTTCGGTTTGAACCGAACAAACCGAAATAAAACTTCGGTTCGGTTGCAATACTAAATCGGTTCGGTTTTATTTTTGAAACCGAATTATAACTTTGGTTTGCCTAATTTGATTCGGTTTCAACAAAATTGAACTCAGCTCATGCCATAATGAATTGAGACGAACAAGCACGTTTGTGTTGCAAGCAGTGTAAATTACGAGCTCTAAATGAATTTCATATTCTTATTGCAACAAGCTTTATTTTCTTATGGTGGACACAAAAATGTATAGTGCTTCATTTTCATATAGTGGACACAAATGAAAGAGTCATAAAATAACTTCATCTTTCCGCAACAGGCTTCGAAACAAGTTGAACTTGAACTTGCCAATGATAAGCAAAATAATAATCGAACAAACTAATTACAAAATCTTGAGCAAATTACAAACTATGAATTATTTTTGCAACCCAATGTTTTAGTATCGAGTTAATGTAACTGATTGTAAACTATGATAATATTTAAGTATAAATGTAAATTTTATCATGTCATCACTTTACAACTCAAAATTAAGTTTATATCTTTCCGTCTCTTTTATTCAACGAATAATATTGTTCTGAGGCACCTTAGTGGATTCGGGCTTCGTACATATACGGCCCAACAGAGCCCATACTGATAATGAACGAACCTGATGACCCATTTTTATATTTACGGATCTTCACCCTTCTTGTTTTTAAATAAGATTGCATTTAAATTAGTCGAAATAACTGTCTAAAAACAGTTAATTTGAAGGAATTTAATTCTCAATTAAGCCTATTTAATACTGAATGATACGCCTAGTCGCCTACTTGTTTGAAAGGCACTAAAAACAAAAACAAGTTTCTGCCTTAATACAAGTAAAAAAATAATAATGTTGCAGAGTGTTTTCAAATATTTGGAACGAGGCCCATCAGATAAAGACTATGAAGCCGGTAGCGAAGCATTAATAGGGGCCATTTACCAATGATCTTGAAAAGGAACAGAAAGATAGTGCTGATTGCTGAACACCAGTATGAGAATTGCGAGAGCAATTTGGTTCCGATGCCCATCGGACTCAAACTGAGTTCGATGGGCACCACAACCATCATATCCGCTTTAAGATCTGTGTGTATTGCTTTAATATCCATGCAAATTTGCTTTAATATCTGTGCGCACGGATCTTAAAGCAAATTGGACGGTTGTAGAGCTTATCGGATCCAAATTTGAGTCCGGTGGGGATCAAACCCAAACTGCTCTCGAGAATTGCATCCTGTAATTCAGCAGAAAATCCAAGTCCTCCAATGTCGTCAAAATGCAGATTAATGTGACTACAGCAAGGGAATAATACATGACTATGGTGTCAGAGATGAAGAACACCTTGAAAGTAGCTTTCCTTGTAAAAATGGGTAGGCCTGCATCGGCGAGATCAGAACTGAATCCTCCAAGCAAGGTAAAAGCAGTAGCAAAAATGATAGTAGCGAGGAGGGCAGCAACCAGAGAGTGTTGGAAGTGTACTTTGTTGTAAGTGATTTCATGGTTTCACCTCCTCAATTGCTTCTTGATCGACTGTTTTGCATTATCTCCTATATCCTATATCATGTATTCATGTTTCCATCCGGAGATAATTAAATGTGACAACAGTGTGATGGACTCATTCTGTGACAGCAAAATATATAAAATAGTAAAATTACATGCATCATTTTTCTTGACCTTATATAATACAAAATAAGAAGCAACGAAAATGTACAAACTTAATACTAATTAAATTTAAGTGTTGTGGGTATGAGAAATGAAAATCAAATTACTAATTACCCATTTCAAAGTCTTCCATAAGTCGGTCTGTGCATAGACTGTGTTAACTGCATTATTCCCCAAACCATCAACAACAGTATAATCCTGTCATAATAAAAAACGAAGGAGCTTCGGGTCGCACTTCCGAGCTGCATCATGGAAGCACACCGATGTTGTTGGCTTGGTTAATAATCCTATGAAGCTGAGGTGTTCTGAGAGGTGCATGAGTGCATTATCTCCATCTTTGTGAGAAAGTATAACGGAGTCAGGGAATGTGCTCATGATATCTTTAGCAACCAACACAAAGCCTTTTGCCGCTGCCATGATAAATGGAGTATTTATTTCCTGTTTCTTCCTTCTTAATATATGCCAAATTAGGATTAAATTCTAAGAATATCTTCACCAGGTCGAGATTGTTGTCAAGTGTAGCTCTATGCAGCGGATTTTTTCCATCTGTTTCTTTATGGTATGCTAGTTGGGGCTGTCCTTCCAATAGTTGATTAACTAAACCTGACAGTACATATAGATGTCACTATAAAATTTATACTAAGACCACCTAGAATCTACGACGAGTAAGTGGTTCAAATGCGTGGAGGTTGCAGCGCATGTTGTGCTTCATAGAGTTCTTAATTTCACAAAACGAAATTACCCTGAAGTACTTTTGAGTTTTGTCTTCTGACTTTGAATTGGTGGACTTGAGATAATTTGAACAAATATTTCGAGTCAAATTGAGTTAGTTAATTCAGAACCAAAATAATTGTTTTCTCAACTGAAGTGCATAAGGACTTTTCTAGAATCTATAATGGTTTGTACACTTGCATAACAAATCTCTATAATTAATTAGTATGAAAAATTACATGCACAGAATTGGGCTTATAAGTAATCATAAACCTGCTTCACCGAATCTCACAGCAGCATGCAGAGCTGATTCATTATCTGGTTCAGAAATGGGATTTCTAGCTATTGTGCTATTATTTGAGAATATCCTTTGCAAGCGGACATATACATCGGCGACTCACCTGTTTTGCTAATTTGTTCGGACAGTTGTGGTTCTTTGTCAAAGAGCAGCAGTGCAAAATCTACAAAGCCATTCCACATAGCATGATGCAACGCATTTTCTCCACGCCTATCGACCTTCAAGAGCATGCGGTTCAACAGCCTCCCTTCCTCCAAATCGTGATTTGGCATATATAGCAGTGATAATTTCAGAAGCCAACGAAAGGTTAGCTGCCATCAGAGCAGAGCAAAGGGACTCTGGACCAGAAGTTCTTTGCAAACTCGCCGAGCATGGCAGCAATGGTAAGGAAGTTGTTTTGTGAGGAGTTGTAGAGAACAGGATATATCAGGGTCAGTGAAAATCAAGGAGTTGAAAAGGCTGAAATGATCACCTTTGCGGCATGCCTTGCAAAGGCTGATGTTCGGTTTAGTTTAATTTGAAGCTTGCTTGCTTAGATTCCTTCTTCATTGCAAATTTGCACATGGTATAATATACACACACTGCTCCCTTGTATTTCACCTACCGTAATATATGATATTAATGACATGTGGGTTCCATCCATTAACCATGTAACAATGAGTCAATGATGATGGTCCACCATGCAGCATATATAGGTACGTACAGGGTAAACTAAGCTAGCTGTTGTTTGTACTTTGTATTTAATTTTAATGCTGGCTAGCTCAAGTTTCCGACTTCATTGCACATGATCCCCTGCTCCTTATCCACAAACTAAACTGGAGTGGGCCGATACCTTTTCTCCTCAAATAAGGGCCGGGCCGTGGTTGGACATCATGTCCAAATCACAGAGATGGGCAGGGTTTGAGCCAATAGCCGGGTTCTTTCCAAGTAAGTGGTATCGTATATTCGTATGCACGGAATTTTTTTTATTCATAGAAATTAATAAAAAAAAAAAAGAGATAAGAAAATAGAAAAAGTGCATAAGTTGTAATATTCGTAGAAATATCAGAATTAAACTTTGGATCGAACTTAATAGGTTCCGACAAAAAAAATTAAAATTCTTCTCCCGTAAAAAATGGACCCTTTTCTCCATCAACCAATGAGAAACCACTCTCAGTTTTAGCGAAAACATTGGGCCCCACATCCCTATTCTCCGGTTTTAGCAAAAGCGAAACCAGTCAAGAATCATCTCCCATTGTCAATTTTGCGAGACACCGGCTCTCACATTTCTATATTATTTGGTTCCATTCGGCATACTATTGAGAATGGACATAGATACGGGAATTGAACTGAAAAATATAGTTTATGTAGAGAAAAAAATTCAGTTTAACTGAAATTTTTTTTTCCACATAAATAGTGAGGCGACCGAATAAGTCGTTAGAGCTTGTTCGGCCGTAAAGTGGAAACGGAAATGTGAATTGGTTTGAAAATTATTGAACTAACAAAACACTGTGCGCGTACAGAGTTTGAGGGCCTATTCGGCCAATACACTGTACATGTGGAAAAATGAAAATTCAGTTCAACTGAATTTTTTTTCCCATGTGAACAGTAAAATTCAGTTCAATTCCTGTGCCTATACCCATTTTCAATTACCTACCGAATAAGTCCTGAGTGAATTTTTCTCACGCGTACAATTACAGCCGAACATGCCCTTATTTGCATGAATCTAGTTATGTAACCATAGAACACTCCAAAACAAAATTGGATTGGGATTTGATGAGTCCGATTCAAAGTTAGAATCGAAAAAATTAGTCTGACATTTCTACAGAGGTTACAAATTGTGTACTATTTCTATTCTTCTACCTCATTTTATAAAAAATTATCGCGTGAGGAAATCTCGATTGAAATTCGTGTCATATTGAAATAAACAGTCTGGATCCCAGCCTATTAGAGGGTGCGTATCCTCTGAGATATCTCAATTTTTGCGTGACCGACGTGTCCGGTGCCTATTCGGAGAACCGTATGGGGCCATTATTATTTGAGCTTTGAGATCGTGTAGAATGCATTTGAACGTTTAAGATATTTCAAAAAGTCACTCAAAGTTTGAGATATCTCAGAGGATGCGAATTCCCTATTAGATTGGTACCTGACTAGATCTTAGTTTTTATTTTCCCTGGTCTCTCTTGGGATAAAAAGGAATAGGATCATGTTGAAGATTACCACCACTGAGTTACTGCAATTTATAGTCCTTGTACATAAAAAGGAAATGGTGGAAGAGTGTCGCCATTAAAGTGAGCTTGTTTTCGTCACACAAACCAGAAGTCGTGAACACTTACCGAGGTACAACACCTTATCAGTAGCAGAGTCACATCAATCAGGAGTAGGTACCATGTTTTTTTTTTCATAACCAATTTTTTTTTAAAAATAACCAATATTCCAAATTAATTTTAAAAATACCCAAAATGCGTCCATGTGGGACGGTCTTCTGTTGAGGGAAACCCTGGCGCCTCGGAGAGGTCTGCTACAATAATTTTTATAATCTAAATGTTTTAATCTAAAAATGAGAAATATTTAATTTTATAACAAACAAAAATGTTCAATCTTACTTATGTCCTCAATTTTTGGATCTTAATATTTTCATCTAAAAATGGAAAATGAAAAATGTTCAATTTTATAACAAACAAAAATGTTCAATCTTATACCGTGTATATAATCTAACCCAAGTACCGAAAAAATATACTCTTCATAAATTTCTTTTATTTTTTAAGTCATTTTGTGCCATCTTTCATAAATCATTAAAAATAGTAACAAACTTTCAAAAATAGTAAAAATTGGTATTCTACAAGTTCATTATATAACCAATTTACCAAGCTACTCATATTGAAAAATAGAAATGAAAATCTTTAACGGAAACTTCAACTCAAGTTTTGAAGCTCTTCTTTTTGTTTTTTTGCAATTCTAAATTTTGAAATCCGACATTGCTAGCACTGATGCATGCGTATTTTCACAGGCTTTCCTACAAGTCATCATTTGCTGAAATCGGACACTCGAGCGTCGTTTTATGGCCGTTAGAAGTTTCGTCGTTATTTTATGCTTTCTCAGTGAATATATTGCTTGCCATGCTTTATTCATTGTCTTAACCTCGACTGTTTACGAGATATGTCTTAAATAAATACATATACAGCATGCAGGTCTTTTAGAAATGAGATAAATGACTTAAAAATAATAATGCATATGCATTATAAAGTATTTACTACTTTTCGGAGTTTAAATGAATTCATTTATTACCTAATAAAAAATATGAATCAGTCAATAATTGGCCGGTTTGAGTATTTTTAAAATTACCTAATTTCGTGAGCATACTTGACAATTTATATTTATTGTTGAATATTAATAAAAATCACGGTGTAAGATTGAATATTTTTGTTTGTTATAAAATTGAACACTTTTTATTTTTTATTTTTAGATGAAAATATTAAGATCGTAAAAAAAATAAAAATTTTAGGATACAAGTAAGATTAAACATTTTTGTTTGCTATAAAATTGAATATTTTTTATTTCTCATTTTTAAATTAAAACATTTAGATAAAAAAAAAACTTACTGTAGAAGACAGCCCCACGGGGGGGGGGGGGGGGGGGGGGGGGTTTGCTCTCAACAAAAGAATGCCCCCACATAGGGATGTTTTGGGTATTTTTAAAATTAATTTGAGATATATTGATTATTTAAAAAAAATTGGTTATGAAAAAAAAAAACACGGGAGTAGGTAACTGCCTACACTTGATTTTTGAAAATCAACTATATATCTATGTATAATCGAATTATTATTAACTTTTGAATTTTTTGTTTACTTATTTCTTATTTCTAGACAACCACAATTTAAATTAATTATTTTACCAGTAAATTTTTTGCCTAGCTTTAATAAATATCCTGACTACACTTATGACCACACCGGCGTCGTAAGTTGAAAGTTGGAGTCCATGTCACATTAATTCATGATTCTGACACAAGTGCAGGATTACCAGAATATAAGTAGAATTCAATCCGTCACGTCTTGTAATTAAATTTCTCTACTTTAGAGTGTGGTTAATTTGAAATGTTTGCTCACACAATTTATTATTGCACGAATCAATAATTGCAATAGTTCAATGTGGGTGGATTAATAATTGCATGAATCAATAATTGCTCTGTCAAAGTGTGTAACCGGATCTCTAGTAAAGATTTTTTTTTATAAGCCATAATTAAAAAAAAAAGAATTTTATGAAGCAACATGATTACCATTTTTTTATTTACAAAAGTCATAAAAATTGAAATATCATTTCGATCTGTTATTTTTTTTTTGTCGGGACCAAAATGGTATTTCGGTGCCATGTGATTTCATAACTTTTCTTACCAGTGTTTCACAGTTTTTAAATGAGACCGAAAAAAAAGATGTCAGACTGTCAATTCTTATGTTTTTTGTAAAAAAAGAAGTAATTATGTTAGTTTCCTAAAAAATATTTTTTAAAGAGTGAGTCTATGGTACTATGCATATTACAATTTAGTTAGTAATACAGATCAATATTTTCATTTTCAAAATTCTAACGGTCGATCCGAATCATTCAAAATAATTTTCATATGAATATGTACTTACAGACCAATTTTTTTTTATTTTTAGAATTTATTTTACTATTTTTAAGACAGGTAGAATATAACTATCTTTTTATGGTCTAGAATTTTCAGATCAAGTGATTTTCTATCTATCTTGAAAAATAGTAAAAAAATTCTCAAAAATAAAAATTCAGTCAACAAGTGGATATTCATATGGGGATCATGTTGAACGGTTCGAATTGACCATTAAGATTTTAAAAACAGAAATATTGACTCGTATTACGGATCAACTTGTGATATGCATAGTACCATAGACTCACTCTTTTTTTAATCATGGTTTATAAAAAAAAAAAAATTCTCTAGTAAAACCCTGAACAGGATTATCTTTTCCTAACAGATTGACAAAAATAGCCCAAGAAAGAAAATAATTGTTGTTAGCCTCACTTTTTTTTTTTTTTTTTATATATATTATAGAGTGATCGTTCTAATTAATCAATTAATTACAGTAATTTGTTACAAAAGGATAGAGAAAAAAAGATGTTGTCGTTTATATTTGATAGATTTTAATTTGTATTTAATTGATTGGGACCTTCTTTTGTTGGAGGTGCAAACAGATCGGATAATATCCGACCGTATCTAGATATGTCCTTGAAAATTAGATACGGATAGCTGATATTTGAATATCCGTACGAATACCGATACAAATATGATTTTGAATTTTAATTATTCATATTCAAATAATAGATATATATCATATAATTTAATATATATTATAAAATGAGGAAGAAGGATCAACTTACACCATTTTTTGGTGACACCAAATTACACCATTCATTTTTAAATTTTTTAAAGTCCAAACAGTCGATCCAAATCATTCAACACGATTTCCATATTAAAATGTCCTTGGAGACCAAAATTTACATTTTTTTGAATTTTTTTTACTATTTATTAAGTATTTTACAAAATCGTTACTTTTAGACCATTGAATTTTTGTACCCATTTTAATAAATAGTAAAAAAATTAAAAAAAATATAAAATTTGATCTGAAAATAAATTTTAATATATCTATTATGTTATATTGAACAGTTTGGATAATCTGTTTAAACGACAGAGATACAAACGGATACGAAGAATAGAGACATCTGAAAGCAAATTTAATATATCCATCATGTTATCCGTTTGCATCTCTATCTTTTGTCATTATGTCTCTCTCATATTCACAGTCAAGTGGGTCCTGTAATTTGTGGTCCCGTCTATTGATTGGGGCCCATTTTGTGTCGTCTTGTTTGGTCGAGCCACCATTGATGGCTACAGTGCGGTCCTGAGAAATTAACTATTCAACTGTCCATGAATAATTAAACCTAGATCAAGCCAAATTGGCAATAAATAAATAAATCTGGATCATGCCAATCAATTGTACCATGTGGCTTGTGTATTCGAGATAGAGTTATTTCACTGGATCTTGATTCCATGCACTGAGGGTCTTAGGCACACAAGCTAGCTCTCAGTATGTGTATGTTGATGAGAATGAGATGAACAACTCAAATGAAACACAAATTCTGAAAGTTAAAATTAAAGGTTTAATAGAATATTTTAATTATGGGAAAAAACTAAAAAAAGGGTCGGACAAATGGAGGAGATGAGAGAGAACCCGCTACGGGCTGATTTTTTTTTTTTTTTTTTTTTTGAGGACAAATGCCCGTAGGCTTTCTATTCATCAGAATAAAACTTACACATGTTTCTGTCAAAACTGAAAGTATTGGAGTATAAACAAAACCTCCAAATTCTAAATGCCATTTGACCTATCCTATCTATTACAAAAATCTAAACAGGGGGAACGTACACCCTTGCACATCCCATCCCCAGTCCCTGCCAAATTTTGCTAATAGATCCGCATCCTGATTTAAATTCCTATCAATGTGACAAATCCCAAAATCTGGTCTCTCTTTTAGGTCCTTCCAGCAATTGAACCCCTGTTCCTGTGCTCTCCAGTCCAGGTTACTTGGAGGTAGAGAAGATTGACAGGCCCTAACCAAGGTCTGATTGTCAGAGAGAAAAGTGCAGGATAGGGCCCCGTGTTGAACCACCCAGGCGATCGCCTCTTGCAGGGCCCATGCCTCAGCTTGCAGAGGGCAGCATACTTCTGATTTAACGGACCGGTACTTAACCAATTGAGACCCTTTATACAGTACCATCCCAACTCCCCCATTCCACCCCTGAACCCAGGCTCCGTCTACCTGACATATGAACTCAGTGTTAGCATTCTGGTATGTCAGGTTCGGTTCCTGTGTGCCTGTAGTAGCCAGAAAAGTCTCCTCTGAGATAGCCCTTACATACTTCCTGAATTTAGCAAAAGTTGGGGATAGGCCACTGTATACATAGTCATTCCTGCATCGCCAAATGGCCCACATCGTATTTGCGCATTTGGTCCACTGATCATCATTCGTGTTCTCCATAATATGTAACAGGCTATCCCTAGTTTCAGCAGGTAATAAGTCAGACCTGAGAGGGAATTCCGTTGAGTACCAGCACGCACGGGCGAATGAGCAACGGAACAGTAGATGGGGGACATCCTCCTCAGCCATCCCACAAACTGCACAGAGTGGATTCCTCGCCCAGTGTCGTCGTACCAGAGTTTTCCCTAGTGGTAAGGCATCCGTTAGCAGTTTCCAGAGGAAGCTACGAATCCTGGGAAGTAGTGAACCCTTATTCCATATCTCCTTCCAAATCGGATCCGGGTTGGTAGTGCCCGACTGGTCCAAACCCGTTAGCAGTTTATACCCCACTTTCACTGAGTACCGCCCATCCTTTGCAGGCTTGAATATAAGTCTGTCAGATTCTGCATCTGGAGAGGGAGGAATGATAGTGGATATTACCAGTGTAGACTGTTCTGGTCCCAGGTCTGATTCCAGCTTTGTTGAGTTCCAACTGCCCGACTCCTCTTCCACATAATCGCTTATGGTTGCCTTGCGCTGGGATGCAGAGGTAGCCGTGTAATTCATCATGCCTGGGCACCACGGCTGTCCAAAGAAGCCACACGATTTACCATCCCCCAATTCCCAAGTAAGATGAGGCAGTAGTTTATCCCTTAATCGCAGCAGTCCTCGCCATAAATCTGAGCAGGCCCTGGTTCGCTTTAAGTGCCAGAGTAGGCTCCGGTGCAGGTATTTTGCGCGCACAAGCTCCCCCCACATACATTGCTCATCAGAGGCCAAGTTCCATAGTGCCTTCAGCAACAACGCCTCGTTCATGTACTCAAGATCCCTGAAATTGAGACCACCAGTACAGTAGGGAGCTGCTATCTTCTCCCAAGCAACATAGGATAAGTATCTGGATTGATCCATTTTGCCCCAGAAAAATTGGCGCACTAGTGCGTTGATCTTCTTTAGGACCCCAATTGGTAATTTAGCCGTTGCCATATAGTAGACTGGGAGAGAGAGCAGGACACTTTTGATGAGGACAATTCTAGTAGCATGGGAGAGGAGGCTGCCTTTCCAGGCGTTTAACCTTGCCGATACTTTGGAGATTAAAAAATCATAGGACGCCCTGCCAGAGCTGATTGGGGAGCCTAGGTACTTGCCCGGGTCTGCATTTAGGGGGACCCCCAATATACGAGAGACCCTACACATTGCCCTCAAGGTGGTAGCCCCACTGAACCAAATGGCACTCTTGGCCGGCCCCACCTGCTGTCCTGATACGGTGGCGAAGTCTTGTAAGGATTGCAGGATTGAGGAAGCTTCATGAGCCGACGCCTCCCCAAATATGAGGAGATCGTCCGCATAAATGCAGGCAGTCAGAGGGCTCGCAGAGGGGGCCAACCGGACGCCGGTTAGAGTACCATGTGCTATTTTGGCTTCCAGATTTCTCGACAAGATATCCATACCATGTCCTGATTTTTTTTTAGTTACCATCTTAATGCCTTCAAATTCGGATCTTACTATTATTTTATGCAAAATTAGAAGATTGTTATATGTGCTCTATAGTTCTACACATGACCAAAGGTCATACAAACCACCGTCGAATTTCCTGCTTAAATTTGTTTAGATTGAGCTCAAACAGAGCAAAACTCATGTGCTCTATATGTGCTCTATATATAGCTCTCAGGAGATTTCGCGGGAAACATTGGTGCTCCATTTTAATTGAGAATGCGTATCCCCCGAGATACCTCAACTTTTGAGTTGATACGTGTACGGGCCAGATTTAAACGGTGCCTATTTTAGATGGGGCCGGGGCTTAAATAGGAAATGGGTTGCTTCATGTTTCGTGCTAAACGGTTCAGATTTTTACACATATCAACTCAAAAGTTGAGATATCTCGGGAGATGGGGATTAATAAATTGAGGAAACAAATGTTAAAAAGTAAAACTGAAATATTTCTTAATATTTTAACGCCGGTATAAGATTTTGAATCAAGTGCAACAAGTATTGTACATTTATTTTTGTTACGTCTTGTTTTTAGCAGAATAATAGGTCTAAATACTACTATGAATTTCAGTAAGTGTAAACGATATAGCTAGATATAAGATAAATAATTATTAATTAGTAATCGGAAATCGGAATAAACTACACCAAAATATGCAAAGTTCTTTGTTACAGATAGATCGACAGATCAAAGGGTGTCATTTTGGTCAATACCAATCCACTGGATGCAGTTTTTAATTGATCGTTTAAAAGTCATAAAGGATGATTACACGTTAATTAAGCTCGCCTAACAATAATTACAGATTATAATTGATCATGGAAAGAGGTTCTTCTCTTGTTATTCTATAGTAAGGTAGGTCCCTGCTGACATATTATTTGGTTAAATTATTAATTGCCGTACCCAAACAGGAGAACAATATCTTATGTTAGAACGTCAATTTTAAAAATTTTGGTCTTCTGTGTAGGATGTTACATCTCTAAAAGATAATGGATTATTATTGGCCATAGTTAGACTTTTACAAGATCTATTACCAATTCACAAACACTGACATACTTTATGATGACGCAAAACAAAAAGAAAAGAAAAGAAAAAAAAGGCTCGGTAGCTTATTATCATATAGTTCGATCCAATGTTGTAAAATACGATTTTGTTCATGCATGCGGAAAGTTACTGCATACCGCATATGCGGTATACAGTTGCATATGTAGATTTTAAATATAATTAAATTATCAAATTAATCAACTGTAACCAGATTAATTAATTAACCAACTTATACAACCAGATTATACAAACTTTTAAAAAAGAAATCAGAAAATAAAATAAAAAATTAAGAAATAAAGAAAAACAAATCAGAAACTTAAAAAAAAAAAACGATTAAATAGAGATTTTCATGGAAATGGAAATTGAGAAGAGTAGAAAAGGTGTTAAGAAATTATCCCAATGGAAGAAAAATAAATGCAGAGGCATTCACATGCATTCCTAAAATGATATCTCAATTTAGAAAATCACGTGGCCACACAAATCCACTGCAGTTTCGCATATGGGCCACAAATTCGCATAATGAAGGCCACATGATATTTTTTTGTGCGGTTTGATACTGCAAATGCATATGCTGGTCATGCACTTGCATTTAACATCACTGGTTGGAACCACTAGTACAGAAAATACGACCATACATGGCATATCATACACGGATGCGAAAAAATTACAAAATTAATATTGTGTAATTGGAGGAGGAACACACAATCCATTAGTATTGAGCCGTATCCGAAAATCATCAATATTTATCCATGGTTTATTGTTTATGAACCGTGTACGTATGTGCTACTTCATACACAGTTTTCCTAACGTGTCCATATATGCTTCTACTCAGTTTCCAAAAACTGTTATTTAGTTCAAGCTTTGTATGATTCATTCGCTCCTCTCAACTATAACCCTTGTTAGTATTTTATTATTATTTAGAGATCACCCCTCAACTGCCTCTCCACACACTTACAACATTTAAATCATGCCACATTCTTTAATTTATTTCATTTCCCTTTCCTTTCCTCTTATTGGTGTTGGTCTAGTCTTCGTACCTTATCTTCATTATTTCCCCCTCATGTGCAATCTTGATTTTCTATCGAGGTTTAACACGATGATGCTCAAAACTAAACTTGCCCAAATCTGTAATTGAATGTATCATTTTAAAAAAGAATGAAGAAAAAAGTACAAACTAAAAAAGCATAAAAAAATGAAAATAAGATAAAGGAAAAATAAATAAATCAAATCAATTTAAAAATCAATCGAAAAATGCAATAATATCAATAATATCAAAAGAGCTGTATTATGAATAAATAATAGGGGATGTCCATTTGCAACTCTTCCAAAACTATCAACATTAATGACTCTGGCCTGTAATATATTAGTTACCTCTGTGGTTGCGCTTAGAGTGTTTCTGTTTTTGCTCTATGTTTTCTTTTGGTTAGTTAGGCACGGAAGGTTGACAGGATACTCATCATTTTTTTGGTTCTAGTTTCAAGTTGGTTTCTTTAATGAAACGGGCTACCAAGCCTTTTATCAAAAAAAAAAAAAAATGATCTTATCGTCGGATTTCTGAAAAGGTTACTAAAATTATCACCCACCTATAGTCGTGTACAGATTGAAGGTGCGTGACTGACGTGTCCGTTATCTATTCGGAAATAGTGCAGGGCCCGTATTATTAGTGCTTTGATATTCGTGCAGAACACATTTGAACGGTTGAGATTTTTCAACAAGTCACGCAAAATATGAGATATTTCAGAGGATGAGAATTCGGCATGTATAATCACTTCCATTGTGTAATTTATGAAGCCTAATTCTTTGAACCTGTGCAGTACGTCGAGCACGAGGGAAACAAGATAACAAAAGAATGGGACCCCTTAATTTGTCAGCAAGAGCATGATTATCAAAAAGGACAACTCAGTCATTTTCCAACTGGGCCACTGTATAAAAATAAGGAGTCATGTGGAGCTCAGAACTGTGCATGATGTGCGTGGGAAATTTTTTATCCATATAAATTATACGGAAATAGAAAAAGTGTTTGATAGTAAGATAGGATTCATTGAATCTGACCTATTAATTTTTTTTAGCTGAGCAGAGAAGTTTTTTTTTTATGAATTATGAACAGTGATTTCGATATATAAATGAGTTGATTTTGTGCAGCACAAAATCCTCTGTAACTATTGATTTTGTATGAATACAAATGATTTTATGTTGTAAAAAATCAAATTTTTATAGATCGAAATCGTTGTTCGTGATCTATTCAATAATTGGTTAATTTTCTGCGGTTCCAAATTCTTTGTATCCGCAAATACAAAGGATTTTGTACCACAAAAAATCAACTTCTTATGGATCAGAATCATTGTTCACAATCCGTAATTTTTTTTGCAAATTCTCTGCACAGTTTAAAAAAAAAATCAATGGATCGGACTCAATGAATCCGATCTTACTATATTTGATAGAAACGATGCACTCTTTCTATTTGTGTTTTGAATTTTTTAATTTCTATGGATAAAATTTTTCCATGTGCATGGGGCCGTGGGCTAGGGCTGATTAATGAGCGAGCATAAGCGAGTTGGGGTATGCTCATGCTCGGCTCATTTAGTTAATGAGCGATAATGAGCGAGTTGTTAATGAGCGAGTTGATAATGAGCGGGTTGTTAATGAGCGAGTTATGAGCAACTGAGCGAGTCACGAATTATGAGCAAGTTAAGAAATCAAAAACTAATTTTCAAAAATTAATATTCAATTATAGAATTTAACAAATTGTCATAATCCAATCTAATTAAACATTACATAATTTAACATAAAAATGTTCATAAGCAAATTTATCAGTTTTAATTTAAGTTGGAGCACTAGAGCATCATTTATCAATTTTAATTTTTGGATTGAGTCTGGAGGGTAAGTTTAGGTTAAAAGATTTATTTATTTATTCAATTTTAATTTTAATTCAAGATATTGAGATTAAATATGGCAGGATTAAACGTGGCAGTTCCTTAATGAGCGAGTTGAGATATGCTCATGCTCATGCTCAGCTCATTAAGTTAATGAGCGATAATGAACGAGTTGTGAGCAATTTACTCATTCCTACGGTGGGTGGTAAGTTTTTAATTTTTCAGGCTGTAAAAAGTTTGATTTTTGAAATATTAAGATGCTATCTAAAATTTTCGGTATAAGAACTGATAATTTCATTACCCAATTTAGTTAGGACATAAATTCAGATCAAATATCTCAATACCCCGAGAACAGAGAAAACCTTGGTAGCTCTAGAATTCTTTCTATTGGTTTGGATTTACCAAATAATTTTTTTTTCTGTAGCATTAAATAAAAGATAAATCCATAACATCAAAATCTCCATATTTACAAAAGAATAATTATATATTACCCTGCAGGCTCGTCCCCGCTTTATCTCCGCAAATTATAAAAAGGAAAGTCGCTTCCAATTTGTTGACTAATTAAGCCGCAAATTCTAAAAAGAAAAGTTGCTCCCAACTTGTTGACTAATTAAGGAAAGTCGCTCCCAAAAAGGAAAGTTGCGGCCAATTTTTTGTCTCTTTGTTTAGGGGTGTTCATCGGTTCGGTTCGGTTCAAACCAAACCAAGCTAGACAAACCAAAGTTTTAATTCGGTTTTTTTGCAACCGAACCGAAGTTTTATTTCGGTTTGTTCAGTTCAAACCGAAATATATCAATTTTTAATTTAAAGCAATTGTTTTGTAATAAACAGAAATATATTAATAAATAAATTGGAGTATTAAGAAATAAATCGGGATATTAAGAAATAAACCGAATTATTTAAAGCAATTGATTAAGAAATAAACCGGAATATTACAAAATAAACCGGGGTGGTCCGGACCAAATTCACAATATATAAAAGTTCAGTCGGTTCAGTTATTTCGGTTTTGAAAATTTTAAACCGAACCGAACCGAAGTTATAATTCGGTTTTAAAAAGCAAACCAAACCGAACCATTAAACCGAAAAAACCGAACCGTTTGAACCGATCTAATTCGGTTCGGTCCAAAACCAATTAAACCGGACCCAATGAACACCCCTATCTTTATTAAGGAAAGTTGATATTTATTTAAGAGATGTTTCTACTATTCTAAAAATTAGTGTTTAATTCTGTAATTAAAATTATATTTTATATGAAAATTCAATTTGAAATTTTTTATAAATAATTTAAATTTAAGACTTACATTGCTAAAGTTAAATATTAACGTTCCTAAAGTTAAATACTAACATTCCAAAAGTTAAATACTAATGTGCATAAAGTAAAATATTAAGATACATGATGTTAAATAGAATCCATGAAACTTATTTATAATTTTAGAGATTAATACTTTTGATTTTAAAGATAAATACTAACTTTTATAATGTTAAATACTAACGTTCCTAAAGTTAAACACTAACATTCCTAAAGTTATATACTAAAGTGTATAAAGTTAAATACTAAGATATATGATGCTAAATAGAATCCATGCAACTTAATTATAATTTTAGAGATTAATATTTTTGACTTCAAAGATAAATACTAACGTTCATAATGTTAAATACTAACATTCGTAAAGTTAAATACTGATGTGCGGGGACGATACCAAATTATTTTGTCATTTTTTGCGAAGACAAAGATTGTGTCGCTGTTGGACGCGGACGGTTAAATACTCCAATGAATAGAGTTAAATACTTGTTCGATGCACTATTAATACACTAAGGGAAAATTTTTATTTTGCCACTCCAAAACTTGAAAATTATGAATTTGCCACCCCAAAACCATTAATTAGTTAATTGCCACCCTAAAACTATCATATTTCACTATTTGCCACAATTATACTTATAAATCATATATTTAATTAAAAAAATTCTTAAAATACATGTATAATAGAATGTATTTTTATAATCCCCAAATTACCCCTGAATTGCATCTAATAGATCTCTATCCTGGCAGCGACCCCAGACATCTTCTTCAATTGGTTCCCTTTCTCCGTGCAACACCGTAATTCTCCATCGCCACCTTTTTCTCCATGGAGCCATCATCGATCCGCCTCCCACATGTTCCGGCTTATATAAGCAGATCTCTCTCTCTCTCTCGCTGGTTTTTTGAGGTTTTTCCTTGCTTCGCTTATGTGTTGAGATAAATTTATCTATCTCTCTTTTCTGTTTTCCTCTGTGACATTGTTACCGGAGCTTGATTTTTTTTTGCTTGCTCCTTGCTATCTGGTGCCTCTTTGTGTTATTTTGGTGCTTGAAGGCGCCCTAGTCTTGTGGTGCTTGCTGATTTTGGAGAGGACGGCCAAGAAGCGAAGCTCGACCTTGGAACCGGCCGATTGTTGCTTTCTTGCGATTACGCCTCTGTCGGGTAAAAGTCTTGAGCCCTCCTTTTTAATTAATGTCACGTACACGACAATCAGGTGTGATCGTGCCTTTTTCTTGTCACCGTAACTAAGGTCACCGTAACTAAGGTCCATTTGTAACTCACCAATATCTTTTGTTTTGCTGAACCTTGTGAGTATCAGTGAGTAGAAGACATTTGATTAATTAAGTTTCTTGCATCCACTTTAATATACGGATCACCAGTACATTTTGCTTGTATCAGTGAGTAGAAGCCTTGGCTTCTGGTGTCAATGTTGGTTCCAGTCTCATTTTGTAAATATTTTCTATTTTTGTATTTGATGTACCAGTACATTTTGCTTGTATCAGTGAAATTAGATATCCGAGATTAAGCAATAAATGAAGCATTATCATGTGCCTAAGACATGGATTTGGAATTTAACAATCCAAATAAACGAAGGAAATTTATTTATTCAAATTTAACTAAATTTTGTTTGGTTTGTAATTAAATTTACCCCTCTACTAGTAGCTGCCAGTAGATACCAGTAACTAAATTTTGGTTTTATTTATTCAAATTTACCCCTCTGCCTTAGTCTGGTTTGTAATTGCAGCACTTTACCCCTCTGTCTTTTCCTTTTTTTTTTGTAATTGCAGTGGACTAGTAGTTGCAAATTCTTCATGTGGGAGGACGAGTACGAGGAATATCTTCGCAAATTTGGAATTGTGAATTTAGGGTTATGTTAGAATTTAGGGTTGTGATTTAATTTTAGCTATTTTGTTGAATTTGTTTTGTAAGGATGATGATGTTTGGAAGCTAATTTGATGCTAATTTAATTGTAGCTATCTTGTATTTATTTATTTTTTCTTGTTTCATACTTTCATCATGTCAAAACTATACTGGATCTTAGAAATGAACTATACTGGAACTATACTGGAACTTCGAAATGGAAATAGCAGTTCACAAAATTATACTGGAACTTGGAAATGAAAGAATAGCAGTTGACAAAATTATTAGTACCAGTTGTCAAAATTATTGGTACCGAACACTACCATCGGAGTAGTGACATAATAGCAGTTTCACTTTCACATAAGGTTGTAAACAACAATTTTCAGAGAGGCCCATGTCAATATAGCCCCTTCTCAACTTAAAGGAATAGTTGACAATAGCCCCTGGATTTTCAGAGAGGCCCCTGTCAGTTCAACATATTGGTTCATGCTAAAGACGAGCTTGTGGAAGCTGCCTTGCAGCTTCAAAGCAAGATTAAGTTTTTTTTTTTTGTTTTCTTTCCTTGTTGTTTCTGCATCATGTGAGATCTTGTTCAATATGTTAATATTGTTTTTTTAAGCCTCTAGATGTGATACTGTATGGTACCAGTAGAGTTGGTATAATTTAGGAATTTTGATGCCAGTAAGAACATGACTTGCATAGGGACCCTTTATGTTAAATTCAATGCAATTAAGCATAGTGTTCTTTCTCAAGCTCGGAAGTTATGGTAAGGAATATGCACTACCAAGCTCGGAAGTTATGTGATTGTTGAGTGTGATAATATTTGGGAAATTAAAATTGATTTGAGGACCTCAGAGTTTTAAGCAATGGGAGTTCAGTACAGTTGCAGTTACAGCACAAAAATTTACAAACCAAGTGCAAAAGGGTAAAAAGAAACCATAATTTTCGTAATAGTGATATCATATAGTATAATGATATAGGTAACATATAATTTGTTTATATTTCTATAAGAACAAGTTTTGACTTCATGATGGAAGTTTGCCTACCTCAGCCTTTTCGTCTGATTTCATTAATTTGAACAATTGAATTATGATGGAAGGCTCCTACGCACATCTATGCGTAGCTATGAAATTTGAGATATACCTCAGTAGGCTTTAATTGCAAGGTCCATCATCAAGCAATTCATAGAGAAGGCTTTGTAAAGAATATGTTCTCATTAAAGGGGTCTGACAAAGCACCGATCAAGAAATTTGACAACTAGCGACACTGGGAAGGCTTTGTGATGATACGCCAACTAGCGACACTGGAAAATTTGACAAGTAAAACCGATCAAGACATTTGAACTGATGAAGAAATTTGATGAGTAAAGGACCGACACCAACAGTGGGGCGGAGAAGGGGGACGGATAAACATGAGGTTTGGGAAGAAAGCTCCGTTCAAATATACAGGTTAATTACAGGGGTATTTTGGTCACACATGTATTTTAAGAATTTTTTTAATTAAATATGTGATTTATAAGTATAATTGTGGCAAATAGGGAAATATAATGGTTTTAGGGTGGCAATTAGCTAATTAATGGTTTTGGGGTGGCAAATTCATAATTTTCAAGTTTTGGAGTGACAAAAAAAAAATAGATTGAAGTTAAATACTGCAGGAAATTTAAACCATCAAATGTTGGAATCTATTTTTTTTGTCTTTTAGTGCGGGGATGCGGGGACAGATATGTTAATTTTTTTGTCTTTTAGTGCGAGGATGCAGGGACAGATATTGTTTCGCTGTTGGATAGATAGTTAATACTCCAATGAATAGAGTTAAATACTTATTTGATGCATTGTAAATACACTGCAGATAAATGTTAAATACTACGCGGAACCAGACTTTTTTGTCTTTTAGTGCGGGGATATGAGGGGGATGACGCTGGGGGGACAGTTATCCGGGTCCATTTACAAAATTTACAGTGTCTCCATATATTTTATAGTGTCTGTATATGCTTTTTTCTTCTGCAAGTAATTCGGTCAAATTGAAGTTATTTTTCATGAAAACCACAATAATTTATTCATCGATAGCCTTACACTTACTATAAGAGTAGAACTAGGGTGCTCCTAAGTTCACCAAGCTCTCTTGTGAATTTGACTCTAAAGTACATCGAATCGACTTTAAATGATGAATCCAAACCGTTGAAATCCTTCTACCTAATGATTGATGTGTCTACATGTGAAAATTTTAAAATTTCGAATTAATTTGATATAGAGTCAAGTGGTCAAATGAGTCCAAAAAATGAATGCATTAAAATTTATTTAAAAACCTTAAATTTTTTACCACTTGACTCTATATTAAATTAATTTGAAACTTTAAAATTTTTACATGTAGACGCATCACTCATTAGGTAGAAGGGTTTCAACGGTTTGGATTCATAGTTTAAAGTCGATTTGATATATTTTAGAGTCAAGTTCACAAGAGATTTGATGAACTTAGGAGTACCCTAGTTCTACTCTACTATTATTATTACGTAAGATCCAATTATTAAAAACATAGCAGTTTCTATTTATTTATAAAAATAGAAAGAAAAAAAATGAGATTATTTTTTATTTTTTATTTATGGCATGATCTGGAATGGATTGTGGATCTCGAGGTTTTAATAATATATGAAAGATCTCGAGGTTTTCTATTATTATTTAGTGTAGTTAGTTCACTTAACGGGGGACAAATAGTACTGCTCATTTGTATTAATTCATTAATTACTCAACAATTGAAGATCTCAAGGTTTAATCACTTCATTTTTTTAATTCAATTGATTATGTGTACCCATGTGCAGCCAAAATAAGAAATGAATAATTAATTGAGTTGTTGGATCGATGAGAAATAATTTATTAATTTTTATCACATCTAGGTTTTACTACAAGTCTACAAGAATGTGACAGTATCTGTGAAGATAAAAATTAATTATTGTTGAGTGTAATAGAAATGTGTTATTTCTCGCGTATCTGTATAGCTGATAAAAATATCTGCAAATATACTGTCGGCAAAAAATATTTTTATCCTCATGAATACTGTCTACTGTCTCATTCTTATAGTTTAATTAATTGTAAGCGAGTTCGTAATTTATTTCATATCCTCTAATTAAGATATCTTCAAACTTTGAGTGGATTCAAAACCGGATCAATTTCTAATCGATATTTCGATACCTATTTGAAACGGTGGGGACCAATTTAATGTGCTTTGAGATTCGTGCAGAAAAGATGTGAATGATCCACGTTTTGTACGGATCCACTCAAAACTTTGAGATATCTCACAGGATGCGAAGAGCTGCCTCTATTGGAAGAACATAAAAAATATATATATATTTCACACAAGTTCATATAATGCACATACTATCTTGCATCATCTCATCAACCGGCGTCGATAATAAAAATAAAAAATATAATATATAGTCAACTACAAATTTCAGTAATTTTTTTTTAAATTAATGAATAATTGCCAATAAATATATTTATAATAAAAACTTTAATTCTAGAAACATTCCTAGCACTATGCCTCCTCCACACTATATACAATCATTGCTAGCTACTAAGTCTAAATGGCTAGACCAACACTATATATAATCATAATCAGTTATTTAATGACGCGTTAATCTATAATTAACTTAATTAAACAACTATTTCAAATATGCTCAATTAATCCACATAAATTCATATATAATTATGCCTACAAATTTTAGTCGGAGATAACACATGGGTTTAAGTTATCCACAAAATCAGTCACATTTACATATTTGGAATCCCTGCTAGATGCATAAAATACACAATCTTATTATTTCACAAATTAAATTTCAAACTCAAATCTGTTATCTCGTTAAATATAACTTATAATTCAATAACAAATTCAAATATCTAATTAACCAAAGAAATTGAAAACACATATTATGGAGAAGTCTGGTTACCTGATAGCGATCAATCAACATAATCCAAACTGAATTGCAACAACGCTTCACAATTAACGCGACGCAGTCGGAATGTCAATTGAATAATAATTAATAACATAATATTAGTGGTTAATTAAATGAGGGCATGACCTTATTTTTTCTCAAAAAAATAACATAATATTAGTGCCACGTTGGCCTCTTTATAATTTCTATTTCTTTTTTTTTTCGTTTAAGTTTAAATATTTACAATATGCACCCTAAACTTTTTGAAAATGTAAATAAGTCCAAAACTAAGTTTCGAAACATTATTAAAATTACGGATGTTACAAGATTTCCACACAGCGAAGACCTTTTATTGAAGCATAGACAAAATTACATAGAATTTGACTACGGGCTTTTTACCAAAAAAAAAAATTACATATAATTTTTAAAATAAGCAAACCAAACATACAATCCATTCGAAGTATTTTGCGTTCAGTACTTCTGTGAAGCTTTGGTGACAGAATTGATTACCATCTTGGGCTCGATCCCCAGCAGCAGTCCATCAAATTTTGCTGAAAATGTGTCGTAACGAAGGAATATCTGCGCAATGAACAATCGACCAACCAAGAGCACCATGTTCTTCCCGGCGCACTGCTTGTTGTTCGGTACCGGCTCGTCTGTCCCGGGTCCATTCGACCAGTACACGTGCTCCAACAACTTCTTTCCTTCATCGCTAACAAATCGGTCGGGAATGAATTCTTCGGCATTTCTAAATATTTTCTCGTCCCTCATTGCGACAGGCTGGTACCCTACTAACATCTCTCCTTTCTTCACTTTGAATGCTGTGTCATGGCTCTCTATTATGAGATCTTCTCTTGCATGGCCCCATAGATTCTCTACTGGTGGGTCGAGGCGCAATGCTTCCCAAACGACTGATTTGGCGAGCTCCATTTTCTCGATAGCTTCAAAGGTAATTTTGCCGCCAGATGACTGAACCGCCGACCGGACTTCTTGTGCCAATCGGTCGTGTAGTTTTCCCCCGGATAGCGTGAGCCATTTGAGGAGGATTGGCATCAAGATCTTGTAACCAGCATTCATATTGACTGAGATCATAAAAATTAGATTGTGGAGTGCCACATGACGTGTGATCCCGAACTTCTCGACAGCGTCATTTAGCGCAGATTCACCATATTTGGAAAAGAATTCTTCAAGGGCTCCATAGCCTTTACGGGCGAAGAATGGCGGAAGTTGAAAGTAATGCAAGAGGAGATCCTCAAGAAACCATGGAAGGTATTTAATGAGGCCACTTTTTAAAGGGTGAGTTTGTAATAGAAGCCATATTAAGGCATGATCGGCTGCCTTGGGACCAATTGCTTCGCTCGGCACAACACCGAGCATTGCATTGCATACGAAATCATAAGCTGTTATATTGTGAAGGGGGTTGAACTCAACGGGGCCGGAGGCTAACTTTTCTTCAATCGTATCGAAAAGAGAAGAGTATGCTTTATCGAAACTTGGTATGAACTCGGATTTGCGAGATGCCAACATGTAAAATAAAAATGATTTGAGAGATTGGTGCAGCTCTTCAGTGGTGTCGAGGAAGACCATCGGGCGGATCCCTTTGTATAGAGAGAGGGGTGGCATGTATGTGCCGAGGAAAACATCCTTCTTTTCAACCTTTGAATTGTCGAAAAGTATGCGAAAGCTCTTAACATCGAGAATAGCGATGGCATGGGGGTTGCTAGCTACGAATCTACCAGGTGGCATGTTCAATCGCACGACCGTCGAGTTGTACTTGGCCATGTGTGATTTAAAGTACTCCGTGCGGCCTTGGAAATAAAAATAGTGCAGACGGTCGTAGATCGGAGAGAAGAAGGGGATGCCATGGCTGCCAGGGATTGGTTTTATTGGCAGGCCAGATGGTGAGAGTTCATCAGTACTGGTGGCATTTTTTGAGGCAGCCATGGAACTAGCTTGCTAGCTAATATTTATGAGTTTGGTTTTAAGAAGGATTTTAGTGTTCTAGAGAGCTATATGAAGATTCATTCAAAAGAGCAAGCTTATTTATAGCAGAAATGAAGAGATTGAAGTTTAACTTCTTTTTTTTTCTACTTAAAAAATAACAGATATTTATCTTCTTCTTTTTTATCTTAATGTGAGACATGTGCCAAAATATATTTGATCATTTATTGGTGGACCATATTTCAACCGGGTTCACATACTTGATCATTGATTGGGGACCATATATAAACAATTATTTCAAAATAAATTGTCATATTAAAAACTTATATATTTACTTATCCACTTGACCACTTGGATGAAAATATATTTTTATTATATCATAAATTATGTAAATATTTAATATAAATATACAACTTCATATATTTACTTCCATTTTTTTTTATCTATACCATTAAAAAATTAATTAAACCCATGATATTATATCCGGAAAGGTTCTATCTCTAGCATAACTAACCAGAACGAATCACAACGGCTACTTAATTTGAATCATGTGCTTTTATTTATCTTCGTGACAGCGGCACCGCCTGGTTGCATTTGCTCTGAGCTACCGCACTTGGTAGAGTGACAAGTTAAAATAATTTCTGTATCTATTTTAATAATAGAATATCTTCTTTAAAATTTGTGCCAATTAAAAAAAAAAAACGATGCCGATCTCATTAAATTATAATTTAAAGCTCATTGAAGGATTTCATTCTATTATAATTTAAATTGTTTGTTTTTAAGTGAACGGTAGACATGTAGCGGCATTGTATACACTAAAAAAAAAAATCTATCCTCTACCCATCAATCCAGTCATTGGTTGAAGGACCATAAACCAATTAATTCAAAATAAATTATCTCCATTTGAATCAATATATAACAAGGCGCAACTAGGCCAATATATATCTGATAGATAGACGTTTTTTTTTTTTTTAAAAACTATTTTGTTTCGGTAAATAGATAAAGAGTGAGTCTATAGTG